>PJEM01004601.1:0-10655 GCA_004023845.1 Helogale parvula | reverse complement strand
TTCCCTTCCCTCAGGAAAAGAACCCTAGCTGGCTTTCCCGCACAGGCCAGAGCGGCCGGGGAGGGTCTCGGCAACGTGGGGCGCCATATGCCGGGACCCTCCCCGGCCGCTCTGGCCTGTGCGGGAAAGCCGGCCTGGGTTCCCTTCCTTTTCCTCTTATCTTCCCTCAGGAAAAGAACCCAGGCCGGCTTTCCCGATCAGGCCAGAGCGGCCGGGGAGGGTCCCGGCATTATTGTTTTTGTTTTCTTTTTTCTTTCTTGCCTTGCTCCCTTTCTTTTTATCTCTACATTGTTGTGCTTTCTGTTATAGGCTTCTGGTGGACAAAGGGGACTGTCTATTCATGTACTAGCATTTGTTTATAAGACTACAGTAACAATTTAAATAACTATTGAAATTCTTACTACGATGGAATTTATGTAGAAATGCACTTTTAATGCTATTTTATTGATGATATTAATTTTCCTGGATGATGACTGACAGTTATCATATGACACTTCTCCTCAAGAGCCATCCGGAGTTGCCTACTGTCTGTGCATTCAGTTTGAACCACCTGCATGGATTTTAAGGCTTGTGATCATCGAACTTCACTTCTCCTGACACCCCTATCTCCGATGAGCCTCCAGCATGATTTTTCTCTCCTGCTACCTGTTCACTCATGGCTTCCTCTCTGTCTTGTGTCTGTGGTATCCCACCTAGACTGCCTTCTCCTTAGCATTTCGTTTTATTCAAACCTAAGCATCAAGGTTGCTCTCAATCCTCACCTATTCTCTGTAGCATTTTCCTCCCTCACTAGTTCTATTGTCTCCTCTTCCTTTCTGACCCCCATTGTGTTTATCACCTTGTTGTACAAACCTGGCGCTTGATTGTATCTTTTCTTGTCCTCTAAGCCAGTGCTTCTCAAAATTCGGTGGGCAGAAGAATCATCTGATCTCTCAAAAAATTAAAAGTTAAATTACCATATGACCAGCAGTTCCACTTCTGGGTATTTCCCCAAAAGAATTGAAAGCAGGATCTTGAAGAGATAATTTTTATATCCAGGTTAATAGCAGAACTATTCACAAGAGCCAAAGGTGAAAACAGTCCAAGTTTACATAGATGAATGAATGGCTAAGCAAATGTGATGTGCGCGCACACACACGCGCGCACACACACGCGCGCGCACACACACACACACACACACACACACACACAGAGGAATATTATTCAGCCTTCAAAAGGAAGGGAATTCGTACCCATACTACAACAGGGCATTCTGCAAAGTGAAAAAAGCCAGTCACAAAAAAGACAAATGCTATGTGATTTCACTTAGATGGGGTGTCTAGAGTAGCCAAATTCATAGACAGAAAAATAGAAGAGTGGTTGCCAGGGGCTAGGAGAGGGAGAAAGGGGTTTGTTTAATGGGCACAATGTTTTAGATTTGCCGGCAAGAAAGTTCTGGAGATTGGTTGTAAAACTCCAGGAATATAAAGGCTACTGAACTATATACTTAAAAATGGCTAAGATGGTAAATTTCACTATATGTATATTTTCTCATATTTTTTTTAATAAAAGAATAATCTGGGAAGAGAATAGAAAGGTTCTGAAGGTACTAGGCCCACCTCCCGAGATTCCTATTTTTGGTGTTTTTGTCTGGGTTGGAGGAAGAGAAAAGTCTTTATGTTAATCATCACGCTCTGGTGCATGGAAATAGGTGGCCTTCATGACAAGCTCAGAGATGCCACTAGCTTTGGCACATATGTTAAATGTTGTCTCCAAGATTGTTGATGCATCACAATCAAAGGAAGGAAATCAGTATTTCATGAATACCCAGATGTGAAGCACTCATCTTTCACCCAAGAAGTTGAAATTATGTATATTTAAATGCAAGACTACGTCCTGCCTAGTCCCCCAGAACTTCCTTCTCCTTCCATGGCAAGGGCGAAGGATGTGAGTTCTGGACAACAGTCCCATGATGTGGAGAGTGGCTGGCAGACCTACCCCAGACTGTACAGTGAGTCAGAAATGAATATTTACTGTGTTAAGCCAATGAGGTTTTGCAGTTTATTTGTTACCACAGCTTATTTTATCCAAATGAAATCCATCCTCGTCCTTTTCATGGCAGTAGGTCACTTCCTAAAGTCTAGAAAATAAATATCTCTGGTATTTCCCACAGCACCAAGGACAATGTTAAACTTATAGAAGTTTCTCCTCCCCACTTAAAAAAATACCCAAATATCCTTTTGGCATTGACATGGTTTATGAAAGTGACAAGAATTCCAGGCTGTAAGAGAATGAGCTGGAAAACTCACTCCTCTAGCAGTTGAAGGAGCCCCAAGAGAACCATTTAAGTAGTTTTTAACCTCAATTTCCTACTCCCACCTATGTCCCCAGTTCTGTTTCTACCACTGCTAGTGTTATTTTTCTAAATGCTCAGAAAGTCAGTGTTTTCATTTTAGCCAATCAAATGTAAACCAAAACACTTAAGAAAATGTTCATGCTTATTTATAAATAAATTATTGTTGCCAAATGAGTTGAATGCTCAGAGTTGAGCTCATGTAGGGCAAATTAGATACATTCCAAAATAACCAAACTCATCTTCAAGGCCCTCTGTGGAGGGAGCCTGCCAGGCTGTAGAGCTTCTGATGAACACATGGCCTCCTCACACACGAAAACAGGAAATGGAAGTGGGAGACTTATGTTTGGGCAAGTGGAAGAATGAAGATAAACAAAGACAGCTTCTCCAAAGCTGGAATCCACCAATGTATTCTTTTGCAAAATGTTTTCTGGCATTGTGTTTTCTCTTTGGTATGGTTGCATGTGGCAAAGACATCAGTGAGCCCCAAGATATATTTTCCCCATTTTCTTCAGTCAGAGGATCACCAATACCTAGCCAGGCACATAGCCCTACAGAATATACTTCCCAGTCTCATTTGCCAGCTGTTTGTAGCCATAGAACTAAATTCTGGCAAATGGGATAGGAGAGGAAGTGATATTCACAAGATCTAAGGGACAGGGGTCACCTTCTGTCCCTATGATCCATTCAGCGTTGGAATATAAGTATGATGCCCAATGATCCATCCTGGATCATAAGAATGGGGACCAGATCTTTGAGTTGGTGGAACAGAAAATTGGAGGCACTTAAGGCCCAGATGATCCGAGAGCCACCATAAAAGCCCTGAACTGTCTACTCTGAGACTTTTTATGAGAGAAATATGCACTCTCTACCCTCCTGTCATGTTTAAGCCACTATGATTTGGGACCTTAAAGTTAGTGGTAAGTTGGGTCTAACTAATATACTGAGCAATTATCTGGCTTGATTAAATGTTTTGTTTATTATCTAAAATGCACATACTGGATCCATAATGCAGAAACAGGTAAATGATGTATGCATGTCAATCTGTAGTTTACATTAAAAAAATAGTCAAGGGCTAAAAACTGTAGTTTGGAAATTTTGCCACTGAATATTTACACTTGAAAACTATAAACACATGTCAGACTCATAATTTTCATGGCAGTAAATAGTTTGTGTCCCAATCAAAATTTAAAAAGAGTTAGGGTTTGTATTAAACTGAAAACCAGGTTGTAATTTTTAAGCTATAAACAAAGGTATCTTTGCTCTCAACACTATATTGTGTCCTTAATTACTCTGAAGTGAAGGCTTGAAGACAAAAAGTTAATGAATCAGAGAGGGGGAGTTTCCAAATGCAACACGAGCTCACATGTACAGATGCATACACACGCAGACACACAGGCATCCACAAAATTAAAATTGTGCATTCCTGGTTAGATAGCTCCAATTCAGCTGGAGGAAAAAGAAAAGGTTTTGGTCCATGACAGTTTTACTTTGTAAATGCAGGATGCTAAATGATACCAGCACATAAAGTCTTCTTTGAGTTCTCCTTGTTACGTGAGAACAAATACATATTTTATGAAAGAATAAATGTGTGCATCTCAACTTGGATTTTTTTGTTCTTTCTTCATGTCAGAATCAGATTCAATTCAATAACGAGTTTGATTCAATAATCGTTCCTTGAATTCCTATGTGTGATGGGCTATAGGCAAGCCCCTGGTGACATGAGGACAAATGAGTCATGGCTGAGGCCACATCCATCCAGAGTGGTCACAGAGGGGCCAAGGACATAAAGAGCCATGGCATGATACACAGGGTCTCTATATTTCGAAACTCCTATTATGAACAAAATGCTCTGGGAATAGACAGAAGCAGCTGATCCTATCTGGGATGAGAGGAGACACCCAAGGAAGTTTTGCAGAGTGAATAGAATTTCTGCTGGCGGAGGAAGGGGAGGAGATATTCCTGAGAAAGAACAGCAAGCGTGAAGGAGAGGAGGGTGGTGAGTGCACATCTCTCCTGGGAATAATCGTGAATGGGGGAACCAGGAGGCCTCAGCTGGCACTGGTGGCCAGGAGAAGGCGTGCCTGGATCCTGAAGGCAGGATCGGGGCGGTCATCTCAGCAGCCACACCCACTCCACCTGGAGATGGCGCACTTAGAAGGTATTACAGGTTAGAAAACATGGTTTTCTCTTTGAGACTTGGGAGTGGATAGGATACATTGGATATAACCTGTAAGGGCTCTTCACCAGGCAAAAGTCTCATCCCACTGCTAAGCCTCTCAGGCTCACTTGAATCTCATTCAGTCTCATCCTCTGCCACTCTCCCTCTCTTCCTGCCCCAAGTACAGCTGAACTGCCGGGTGTGGTATCCTTGCTAGAGCAGATCAACACAGCCTCGGCTTCATGGCATTGACTTGGTGAATGGTTTCTTTTCCATTCTTTTCCGGGATAAGACACAGTTCTTATTCGTAGAGGATGGACAAGAGTCTATGTTTATAGTGTTGTCCCAGACCTATGCTAACTCTCCTGCCATCAGTCATAATATATCCCCAGGGACCTGGGCCACTGGACCTTCCATAGAATATCACACTTGACTGTTACACCCATGACATTATATTAACCAAACGAGCAAGACGTGCCTGGCAGATTGGAAGCCGTGGTGCTTCATGAAAGTGGGAGGGAGGCGTCTATGAAGATTCCAGGATCTGTCATGTTAGTCAAGTGTTTACGAGTGTGCCAGAAAACCCCATGGGACTAAAGGACAAATTATTGCATCTATTACTTCTCAACATGACAAAGGTAACCCAGCTCTTGGCAGGCCACTTCTGGCTCTGGGACCAGCATATGACACACTTGAGAATGCTCTCTGATCCATTTCCTAAGTACTTCAAAAGGCTACAAGGTTTGAATCAGGCCCTGAGCAGGAAAGGGTTCTGAATAAGTCAAGACAGAAGCACGAGTATCCCTGACACTTAGGCCAGCTGACCCAGCAGACACCATGGTATTCATGTGCCGGAAGAGTCACTTTATAGAGCTAGAGCAAGCCTTGCTAGAAGGATCTCAATGTAGACCACAGGATTTTGGAGAAAGATCATGCCTTCTATCAGAGAGGATTCTACAGCCATGGAAGACCGTCCCTTGGTGTGGCTACTTCCCCTGGCGAAGATGGAAGATTTGACCAAGTGACGTCAAGAGTGTTTGTGTTCAGAGCCGCCCCTCATGAGCAAGGTCCTGGGAGGCTCACAGGCCAAAAGGTTGGACAGATCCAGCAGCAATCCATTGTAGACAGGGGGAGGACATTCAGGACCGGCGAGCAGGGCCAAAGGGTATAAACAAGCTGCAGGCCAAAGTCATCAAAAACAGGAAGGTCTCAGAAACCATCACAGCCAAGAGGAAATCAAGGAGGCACGACTACTAAATGTCACGGGATGGGTGGGATGCTGGAACAGAAAAAAGACACCAGGTAAACACTAAGAATATCTGAATGAACTGAAGACTTCAGTTAATAATAACATGCCAATATTCATTTATTAATTGTAACAAACATACTAATATAAGATGTTAATAATAGGGACAAATGGGGGCATCTGAGTTGCTCAGTCGATTAAGCATCAGACTCTTGATTATGGCTTAGGTCTTGATCTCATGGTTCATGGGATCAACCCCTGCATCAGGCTCACATGTTTTTTAAAAAAAATTTTTTAAGAGGGAAATTGGGTATGGAATATATGGGAATTTTCTACTATCTGCTCAATTTTTCTGTAAACCTAAACCTGTTCTAAAACTTGTCAATTAATTTTAAAAAAGATGTAACAACCAACTAATTGAGCTTTGATTCTTATTTTACGTTATGTATAAAAATCAATTCAAAATGGCACTAAATGTAAAACCTAAAAATATAACATTTCTAGGAAAAATAAAACAGAGGAGGACATGTTTGTGACCAGGGTTTGACAAAGATTTCTTAGGACACAAAAAGCACATAAGAAAAGATCATATAAGAAAAAAATGATCAACTGGGCTTCATCAAAATGCAAGTTCTGCTTTCAAAAAATGTTGTTAAGAAAATGAAAAGATAAGTCACAGACTAGGAGAAAACACTCTCAATACATATAACTAACAAAGCATTTACAGCTAGAATGGATCAAGAACGCTTACAATTCAACAATAAGAAAAACACTGTAGTTCAGTGTGGGAAAATGGTTTTTTCAATAAATTGTCTGAGGGGGTGCCTGGGTGGCTCAGTTACCAACCCTTGATTTCAGCTCAGGTCATGATCTCGCAGTTCGTGAGTTCGAGCTCTGCACTGGGCTCTGTGCTGACAGCTCAGGGCCTGCTTGGGATTCTCTGCCTCTATCTCTCTCTCAAAAATAAATAAATAAACATTTAAATAACAATAAATGGTTTTAAGTTAGCTAGATATCTTAATGGAAAAAAAGAGAAACTTTGACCCTTAGTTCACACTATATACATATCTATGTATATCTTCAGTGAAATCAAATCTAATAAATTAAAATTAAATTAATCAAAGATTTAAATTTTTTCCTCAAAAAAGTTATTAATAAAAACACAAATCATGAGCTGAGAGAAAATATATATGAATATTATATATCATCCAAAATGTTTTCCATCCAGGATATATATATATATATATACACACATATACATATATGTACACATATACATATATACACACATATACATACATATATATATTAAAAAATACACTGATCTGATGTTTCCCAAAAGCTAATAAACATATAAAAAGATGTTTAGCATTATTAGCCATCAGGGAAAGGTACATTCAAAGCATAATGGGATCCTTATTACACACCATTAGAATTGTCTGGTGAGAATGTTAAAAGGACAATCAAGTTGGCAAACAGTAATTCTGGAGGCTGAGAAGTCCCACAGTCTGCTGTCAATAATCTGGAGACCCTGGAAAACTTGCGGCATAATTCAGTCCAAGTCCAAAGACCCAGGGGAGCAGACGGCAGTCCAAGGCCCCGAAGATGAGATGAGATGTCCCCATTCACACGGTGAGGCCGAAGACAGAGGTGAATTCTCCCTTCCTCCACCTTTCGTTCTGTTGCAGGCCCTCAACAGATTGGATGATGCCCATCTACACTGAGGAGGACAGTCTGCTTTACTGAGTCCCCTGATTCAAATATTAATTTTATCCAGAAACACTCTCACAAAACCATACTCTGGCCAGTTGGGCTGACATAATCAAAAATGAGAACTATGTAAAATTAAGAATCACAGCCATTAACCTCCTCAGGTTTACCAAGAAAATGAAAATATGCATCCACACGAAGGCTTGCACACAAATGTTCATAGCAGCTTTGTTCATAATACACAAATGCTAGTAACAACCCACCTGTCCACCAGCAGGAGAATGGATAAACAAACCGGGGTTTATAGATGCCGTAGACCATGATGCATCAGTAAGCTGATACATGCAGTAACATAGATGAATCTTAAAACCATTATACTGAGCCAGTGAGAGAAGCAAGGTACAAAAGAATACCTTCATATGGTTCCAATTACAGGGACTTCTAGAAAAGACAAGCGTAATCTATGGTGATGCAATGGTTGAAATAGTTCCTACTTCTACCAACATATGAAGTGTCCATTTCTTGGTGCCCCTGTATCTTCAGTTCTTGCTGCACCTTTATTTATTTATTTATTTATTTATTTATTTATTTATTGTCATTCTAGTGGATGAAAAGCATAATTTCCAAGTTTTGAGGTGACCTTTTGTATATTCTGCAGCAGGAATCTCGACCGAAGACCACACTGCAGAGTCACATCCTAAAAGTCATTACAGGTACAGCTTTTACCGGTGAGAAAGGGTCACGAGGGCGACCCTTTATGCCTTTTCCTGTTTTCATCACTAGATAATTCTCCAGATATTCTACTGTTCTCTAAGGATTTCAACAATTTCAGATTCATTCCAATCTTGTAGTCAGTGTTCATCTTTTATTTATTAATTTTTTGTCACTATGCTTATTCTTACCGAATCCTAGAGCCATAGAAGGATGGCAGGACTTTAGGGCTGAACTGAGGGTTGCTGTAGCCCAAGCACCTGCTGATGCTAAAGGCCTCTCCATTTTTTGACACGGACAGTTGCTGTTTCCAGCATCTTTTAAAGAGTGTGCTACAAATGCAGCTTCACAACAGCCACCCCCCCAGCCTTGTCCCACCCCTATTGCTGTCCCTAAGCTGCTTCTCTGTGAGAATGACAGAGCCATGGCTTTTTGAATCTAGATTCTAGAGTGCAGCTCGAAAAACTCTGTTGTCCAGCAGCTGGTCGTGGCAGAGCTGGAATGAGCACGTGGGCCCCTGACCCCTAGCCCACTTGTCGCCTCTACTCCACTTGTCGCTTCATTAGGCAGCAGCTTCGTACCACACATGAGGCATTCACAGGTGGGTTCCCACACTTGCGGTTCTCCACGTGGCAAAGCTTTGAGAACTACTAAAAATACGTGATATTGTGCTTATCCAAATAGCTTTTCCAGAAGA
This sequence comes from Helogale parvula, assembly GCA_004023845.1. Taxonomy (NCBI): domain Eukaryota; kingdom Metazoa; phylum Chordata; class Mammalia; order Carnivora; family Herpestidae; genus Helogale; species Helogale parvula. The sequence goes on along the minus strand of PJEM01004601.1, from coordinate 1,798 downwards.
AAAAAAATATGCTTGTGATTTTTAAGATTTAAGAAACAATGAGAAAATGCTCTGGAAGATTCCTAAGTGACAGCAGGAAGTAGGGGAAAAATATTTGTCTGTGTCGTACAGTGATTGTGTGTCTGCTTAGAACAAAACCCTGGATTCTGACTTTCTCCTGGCATAATTTTTATAAAGTTTTTTCAATGTTTTTTATTTATTTATTTTTGAGAGACAGAGAGAGACAGCCTGAGCAGGGGAGGGTTAGAGAGAGAGGGAGACACAGAATCTGAAGCAGGCTCCAGGCTCTGAGTTAGCTGTCAGCACAGAGCCTGACGCGCCGCTCGAACCCACGAACCGTGAGATCATGACCTGAGCCGAAGCCGGATGCTTAACCGACTGAGCCACCCAGGCGCCCCTATATTGTAAATACAATGGGAATTCTAGCTAATAAGCAGTCTTGTCTCATCTGCTAATTTTTTATTACTAGAAACAAGTGGGTTGAGGAGAATGGCTTGTTACCAACTTCTAAGTCATGGTAGGTTAGAAAAAAATAGCACAAGTCTCTCTTTTACTGTTTTAGATAAAAAGAACAAAACTCCACCAACACAGTTGCTCAATTTGCTCAAGGATTACCCTGAACCACTGCTTTAGAAAATCTCTATGATTCTGAGTGTCTGTCCATCTGCTCTCCATAGCCAATTACAGGGTCATCTGGAAGAAAATATTTTGATGGCATGTGGTATTAAAGCCCATCAAATGTAACTCGCATACAAATCGAAGGGTCCTGAATTTTGCTCTCCAAGCTGTACATGCATATTTGTGGAATCTCTTCTTGTCAAAATGTTTGGCTGAGTACGGAGAAAAGGAACGCCGGCTTGCGGCATTTGGGGTGCAGTGAACATCATGCCAAGAGGCCAGGTCTGCAGGGACATGTCCCTTCCAGGCATGCTGTTTCAGGGCAGGAGTGCCTTAGGACAAGGAACACTGACATTCTCTTCTCTGAATCCCATTTACTAACTAACCATGGTGCTTTCCACCAGGATTTTCTCCTAGTGTCTGAGGGCTTCCCTAATCAATACCGCAGAGTGGGTAGCTTCAACAGAAATTTATTCATCATTGATTTGGAGACTAGAAGTCCAAGATCGGGTGTTGGCAGCATCATTCTTTCTGAGGCTGCTTTCCTTTGTTTGTAGGTGCTCAGCTTCTCCCTTCGTCTTCGCATGGTCTTTCCTCTGTGCATGTCTGTGTCCTAATCTGCTCTTATACGAACACCAGTCATCTTGGATTAGGGCCCTCCCTACTGAACTCATTTTAACATAATTACTACCCTCACACCCTTATCTCCAAATATAGTCACATTCCAAGCTACTGGGGTCTAGGGCTTCACGTATAAATTTGAGGGGATATAACTGAGCCCACAACAGGCAGTAACTAGACGATTTTAATACACCAACCTTGAAAAGCACTGCCTAACCCTGTCTCACACACTTCTCGCTTGCCACCTGTGTGTGTGTATGTGGGGAGGGTTGTGTCAGAAAAGACAACAACTTATATATTGATTCACCCATGGTACAGATGACAAGACAGGAAGCGTGATCAATTCAACGTGTCCCCACGAGACCACGGCCCCCCTTGGTGCTCCATCCAGAGAGAAGAACTGCTCCTTAGGGTTACCAGCTCAACACCTGCTCATTCTCCAAGGTGAGGTGCAAACACTGTCTCTTCCTGAGAGACACCCCCTATGGCTCCCCTCCTCAGCCTCAGCTGTGCCCACCAGCGAGGTGGGAGAGAGGCTCCCCAGCATCTGTCATCCAGT
>PJEM01004600.1:135310-150040 GCA_004023845.1 Helogale parvula | reverse complement strand
CCCCTCCAACCCTCAGTTCGTTTTCAGTATTCAATAGTCTCTCAGGTTTTGTGTCCCTCTCTCTCCCCAGCTCTCTTTCCCTGTTCCCCGCCCCCTGGTCCTCCATTAGGTTTCTCCTCTCCTCTTGTTAGACCTATGAGTGCAAACATATGGTATCTGTCCTTCTCCGCCTGACTTATTTCGCTTAGCATGACACCCCTGAGGTCCATCCACCTTGCTACAAATGGCCAGATTTCATTTTTCTTCGTTGCCATATAGTACTCCATTGTGTGTGTGTGTGTGTGTGTGTGTGTGTGTGTGTGTGTGTGTACCACATCTTCTTGATCCACTCATCAGGTGATGGACATTTAGGCTCTTTCCATGATTTGGTTATTGTTGACAGTGCCGCTATGAACATTGGGGTACATGTGCTACCCGCCCTCTTTAGCTACACTTCTGAAGCATCCTGCATCCTCTCTTAGGCTTTGAAGACTTTAATTGTGTTGGCGTTTTCCTCCAGGATGTTATAACTGCATTATGAGTCTGTCTGTCCCTCCCCACTATAGATGACATTTACTCAGCTGTGAAAGAGGAGTATTTTCCCACCCCTGGGCTGCCGCCTCTTCCAGCTCCAAAAGGTCGATAGAAGACGGTCTCACGGCTGCTCCCCCTGCACTCTGGAACTGCAATCCTGTTTGTCCCTGCAGGTGGGGACTTGAGTTCCAGATGGTGCAGGTGTCACCACTGCTTTCTCCTTCCCATCCACACCTGGACCACCTCCCACCTTGCTGCCACGTTTTTACTTTCAGGGTTACAACCCCTTCCATGAGTCATGGTCTTGGCACTTTCTCCATGGATGGGCTCTTATGGCAGCAAATCCTTAAGATATTTACTGCAGGGGCTGTGGTGTCTCCCTTGCAGATTAACGAAGATTGAGGGAGACCGTGGGAACAGTGCTGAGGCCACAGTGTCCACAGTAACTGGTGCCCCTCTCCGGGAGGAGCATCTGCATACCTCGGCAGGCTCCAGACATCCCCGGGGTGAGATGGTGCTGAGGCAAATGTACAATTGAAATGTTCTTAATTCAAGTGGGAGTGAAGCTGCTGTTCTTCCAGCTCTGGTGACAAACACTTGACTTTGCCTGCTGTACCCTCTTTGCCGCCCTGAGCCAGGCGCTAGAGGGAGCATCTGTAACAAGGAGGGGAAAATGGTATCTTAACACCTGCCCTGAGATTTCCTCTCTGATGGGTATGAAATTCACAGCGAGTCAGCAGTGGAAAATAACCATTTTCAAATAATTCCATGTTTCTTTTAATCTGCTCTTGTCCAAAAGGGCAGAAAAATTTTTAGTCAACTTAGGGTCCTCCCATGTCTTCCCTACATCATATTGTATCTTAGTTATGGGATATTTCTAACATGTGTCCATCCTGTCCCCGTCCCGAGCACTCCATAGAGGAGAGGGAAAGTGTGCTTCAGAGGGTCTTAAATGGATGGAACTCCCCCAACAGCCGCCCTGGACCGCCTCCCAGTCCTGACGCCCAGGCTGAAGTTGAGCGGCACCTGCATACACTACCGCAGTGGGAAGGGGAGCTGGAAATACACCTGGTGACCAGCGCCAGTGGCCCTCGTGCTCTGCTGCCCCTCGGTGTGAAGTGAAAGGAGGTGCCGAGGGACCTGAGGATGGAAGCTGAGGAAGAAGCAAAGGGATGGTGACACATTTGTACACAGTGACGGGACCTGGCTCTATAATGCACCACATTTGTGGTGAAGTCTGTCAAAGACTGTGGTGTCAGACTAACTTGTGGAAACCAGCAAAGGGGCTGAACGTGGCCCCTGAATGACGATGTCCCGAGCAATGGCAGCCCAGGTGGACACAGACTGCTGGCACATCTTGGCTCTCCTGCTGCTCCTTGGACCTGCCTTTGCTCTGAGAGGCCCACATTGAGGGCACCAGTGGAGATGTGTTCCTGGGAGGAGGGGTGAGGAATTGTGGCTTCTTCCTAACCATCTGTTCCAGCAACTTCCAGGGAAAACCCCACAGGTTCCCCAAAGCAACACAGTAGGGGGCTCTTTCCATAGAATATCTGTAAAGTATTTGTTCATGGGGACGGTCCAGGTGCACAGAGGTGTCTATCAGTAAGGCTTATGGCGTTTGTCCCTATTCCAATAATCCCGTTGTCAGCGTGGTCAGGTTTTATTCATCCAAAGGTGATCTAGAAGGAAATGGCGATTCATGCAGGGAGAGTGTAGGTTGTCCCAAAACTGTTAGTGACATCAGAAGGCTTGAGGGCATCAGGGAGGAAGTGGAGCGCCCAGGGCTGGCTGTGTGGGGAGCTCTTTCTGCCCCGTGGCAGGAGTAGTAGTGGAGGAGCATGGGGGCACCTGTGCCCAGGGGAGGCATAGCTCGGGAAGGCGCACCCTGGCAGTGCTGTGGTCTTGCCTAGAGGCACACGGAATATGGCAATCCTTGCATTTGGAGCACAAGTTAGTGGTAAATATTCTGCCCCATATCCACCCATCTTCTGCTCTGCCCCTGGTGAACTTGAGACTGTCAGACCCACTCACTAGGAGGACAAGGGTAGGGGGACACTATGCGATGCAATAATACCCACCTAGGGGCGTGGTCCAGGGTCCCAGTCTTGATGAAGCCATAGCGTGACTCATGCAGGTACGGGGGGGGAAGGACAAGAGGCACTGTGATCTAGAGGAACCACATGTGCATCCGGGTCCAGAACCAGGGACGGGAGAGCCTCTCGCAGGCTGGGGTGCTCTGCACGGGCATCATGCAGCACATGGAGCTGGATGACACACCCGGCAGCGAGGAGACCCTTCTCCTGCACTTGTGTCATTTCAGGCCTCGTGTTCCTGGTTCTCTCAAACGTAGTCACCTGGTTGGGATGGAGTTTCCTTCCTTCCTTGCCTGCTTTGTTCCTTCACAGAGCTCTGCTCCCAGGACGTTCCTTATTGGCCGTCAGTGTTCTGAGCTCCCAGGCTCAAAATCTGCCGGCTTTCTGGGGAGCCCCACACCCAAATGGCCCTAGAAAGCTCTTCAGCTTCTAACCTCTCAGCTATTCTCCACCCTTAGTTTCTCGATGATGGGAAGGTTTTCTCACGGATCTTTGTTGCCTCTGTTCCCTCTCCCCTGGGTGGTTCACTAGGGGACAAGCAGAACAAGGTCACAGAAGTAAGATATGCTTGCCTTCATGTGGCTTTGTTCTGGTCAAGGAATAGGACTGACTCTTGGTTACCCACATAGACCAGTCCTGACTTCTGGCAGGTGCCCAATGCCCCCTGCTATCTGTGTCTTCTGCCGCTTCTGTTCAGAGCCTCAGAGCGATGGGCAGTATCCTCATTACTCTGGAGTCTCCTAGGCCTGCTTTATGCTGATAGTTCAACCCTGGCGCTCTGGACTCACCCTGCCCGAGGTGGAATCCGAGCTGCCCATCCATCGTGCTGGCTGGTGATGTGAGTTACTGAACCTTTGCTAGGCTGAAGCCTCCCTCTGCCAAAGGGGGATGATGAGAGCCTAGTCGTAGGGCTGCTATGGGGGTTAATGGCATGATGCTTGGGGGCACCCTGGCCACGTCCCGTGTATTGTAGGTACGTGGATAGACAGCATGTCTGCCTGTTCACCAACACCCTTGAGGTTGACTTCTCTATAAATCCCTCCCTGTTGCTTGAGTCCACGTACACTGCTCCTGCCTCAGTGGGTCTCAGGCTGAAGCTCTTCCAACAGGCCCCCTGGTTCTCTAGTAGGCTTCCCTGGGCTTCATGAAGGCAGACATTTTGACTTCTACGTTTGTGTCCCCAGTGGTTGGGGAAGGACCTGGCAATTGTAAATCCTAACAAATGATGCTGTGAACGGACATGAGTTGTGTTTAGGACTTTAGGGGTTTTTTGTTGTTGTTGTTTTCTTTTGACGTGGAAGTGTCCTGTGTCCTTTCAGCGTCTTGGAGCCCCAGAGATGGGCAGGCCCTTGACCAGATTCCCTGACTTCTTGGATAAATCTGACTTTCTCCAAGTCACAAAGGTGGGGGAATGATGAAGGGCACAGGCAGTCTAATATCATGAATAAAACAACTTGGGGGCCTTGATGAAATTGGAATTCTGATTTCAGACCAGCCTGGGTTACATGGGGAAAAACCCACTCATTTGCTTGGAACCCTGAGCAAGTGACTTGACCTCCAGGCTTCGCTGTTCTTCATTACAAAGGGAGATCATAGTACCTGCTCCAGGTGCCTGACTCGGTGCCTAGATCGATAATCAAAGTGGTTAACCCCCTGCTTGGCGAAGGGAAAGTGCTCAGTGAGCATGAACTTCATCAGGCAGGAGGAAGAGTTGCTTTGGGAGGGGAGGGGGAGTTGGACTGAGGACGTGCATGGAAAGCCCAGGTCTGGAGATCACAAGAGCACTTTGGGCTCCCATCCTGTGGGTGGGTCCTCCCAAGTGACCTGCCTCAGGATCTTGTTGGGCTGTCCTACAAAATCCTGTGCTTTCTGGGGACCTACCTGGTACTTGCCTGAAGGGAGACCCTCTTGAGGTTGGCGCAGGAGCTGGCTAACAGAATGGACCAAACTCCAGGTGCTGAAGCTGAAATCCAAATCCCAAGGATCTGGGGGAGGAATGGATGCTTCCGTTTCCCCTGAGTTGTTGGGTCTCTTCACTTGCCATTGATGACACCTGCTCAGGGAGTCTTCTCTGGCACCTCACTCTGAATTCACAACACCCTCTCACTTTGAACTGCTCACTTTGATGTGCAGAGAATCCTCCGTCATAAAGCTGTGATTCCCATGTGTATGAAGAACCTCAGTTTTTGGCTTGTTGAGGTGTCCTATCTGTGCTTGATCTCTTAGAGCTAACGACTTTGACATATATTTGTATGAAAGGTGGCTGGTTTGCTGAGTTACAGTGATTTTAAACCTTGGTGCTGCCTCTTGCCTTTCTAGCTGCCAAGGAGAAAGTTACTGGGGGCAACTCCTGGGGCTCTGAGCCAAAGTGTGCACGTGACAGTGAGATTGATATTTACAGGAGATGTGACATAAACGGAGCCTTTCCTGAAGAAAGCAGTGCTTTGTACTCAGTGAATCTTGTGTGTAAGTTTAGTGGGTTAATGGTCAAATATAACGTTTGAACAATGTCTTTCTGATCATCTGAGAAATAGGTAAATGGTTTTCCCATGTTTAAATATATACTGAACATGTCCTAACTTTTGGAAAAAATCATTTCTTTCCATTTTTGTTTATTTACTTTTTAATTTTTAAAGTGTTTTTTATTTTTGGAGAGACAGCGCAAGCAGGGGAGGATCAGAGAGAGAGGGGAGATACAGAATCTGAAGCAGGCTCCAGGCTCTGAGCTAGCTGTCAGCACAGAACCTGACATGGGGCTCGAACCCACAAACCGTGAGATCATGACCTGAGCCGAAACCGGACGCTCAACTGACTGAGCCCCCCACCCCCGGCACCCCTCTTTCCATTTAAAGTTTGTGATTCTAGTCCGTGCTGTCAGGACAGGGTTCCTATTTGGGAGGGAGGTGACCTGTGTGTTTCTCCCTCAAGTGGTAGGGCCCACATCCCAAGTTTGGGAATCCCCAGCCTCAAAAGGTGACCTGTATTTAACATGTAGCTGTGATGTGGCATTTTGATATATTGAGACTTTTCTCTAGTACACATCCCTGCCATGGTCCTTTTTTATTTTTTGGTTAATTTTTATTTCAACCTCTTAAAAGTTCCAGTAAACATATGGTGTAATATTAGTTTCAGGTGTACCGTATATGGATTCAACACTTCTGTGTGTCACCCAGTGCTCGTCATGACAAGTGGACACCTTAATCCCCATCACCTGATTCCCCCCTTCCCCCACCCCCTCCCCACAGGTGACCATCAGTTCTGTATAATAGAGTGATTCTTGATTTGCCCCTTGGTTTCTTTTCCTTTGCTCATTTGTTTTGTTTAATTCCACATGAATGAAATCCTCGGTATTTCTTTCTCTGACTGATTTTATTTTGGCATTATTCTAACTCCATGTTATTGCAAATGGCAGGATTTCATTCCTTTTTATGGCTGAGTGATACTCTATTGTGTACACCGTATATACCACATTTGTTTATCCATTCGTCTACCAATGGCACCAGGATGCTTCTATAATTGGGCTCTCCCTCTGCTGCTGTAAACATAAGGGTGCATGTATCTCTGTAATCAGCATTTTCATACTCTTCCAGTAAACACCCAGTAGTGCTCTTCTTGGATCATAGGGTAGTTCTGTTTTTAACTGAGGGACCTCCGTACTGTTTTCCAGAGCGGCTGCACCAGTTTGCATTCCCACCAGCAGTGCAAGAGGGCTCCCCTTTCTCCACATCCTCTCCAATGCCTGTTGCTTCTTGTGCTTTTGATTTTAGCCTTTCTGACAGTTATAAGGTCGTATCTCATTGTCGTTTTGTTTCATATCCTTGATGATGAGTGATGTTGAGAATCTTTCATAGGTTTGTTGGCCATCTGTAAGGAAGTAGAAAACTGACTATACAGGTCTTCCCATTTTTTAATCGAATTATTTCTTCAGTGTATTGTAAGTTCTATATACATTTGGGTAGCCTTTATTAGATAGGTCTTTTGCAAATACCTTCTGTCATTTATTAGGTCACCTCTTAGTTTTGTCATTCCCTCTGCTGTGCAGCTTTTATTTTGATGTAGTCCTAAGGGTTGATTTTTGATCATGTCTCATGTCAGGAGATCTATCTAGTTAGCAGTTGCCATGGCCAAAGTAGAAAAGGGTGCAGACCTGTGTTCTAGGATTTTGGTGGTTTCCTGTCTCGCATTTAGGTCTTTCATCCATCTTGGCGTGCGTGTGTGTGTGTGTGTGTGTGTGTGTGAGCCCACACGTGTGTACAATAAACAATAGTGGTCTGGTTTCATTCTTTTGTATATTGTCCAGTTTTCCCAGCACTATTTATTTATCAAAGAGACTTTCTTTTTCCCATTGGATGTTCTTTCATCCTTGGTTGGAGGTTAATTGACTACATGGTTGTGGGTTTCTTTCTGCATTTTCTATTCTGTTTTATTGATTTCTGTGCTGGTACCATATTGTTTTGATGACCACAGCTCACAAGTAATGTAACTTGAAGTCCAAAATTGTGATGCCTCCAGACTTTTTTTTTTTTTCCGAGATCGCTTTGGCTGTAAAGGGTCCCTTGTGGTTACACACAAACTCTAGGATTGTTCTAGCTCTGTGAGAAAGGCTGTTGGTATTTTGAGAGAAACTACATTAAATCTGTGGGTTGCTTTGGGGAGTATGCACATTTTAACGCTATTTTCCCAATCTATGAGCATGGAATGCCTTTCCACTTCTTTGTGTCCTGTTCAATTTCATCAGGGTTGTATCTTTTTCAGAGTAGAGATTTCACCTCTTTGGTTGGGTTAATATCTATATATTTTCTGTTTTGGGAGCAGTTTTAAATGGGATTGATTCCTTAATTTCTCTTTAAGCTGCTTTCGTTTTGGTTTATAGAAATGCAAGTTTTCTGTACATTGCTTTTGTATCTTCTGACTTCACAAAACTGGTCCGTTGTGGAAGCTTTTTGGTGGAGCCTTTATAGTTTTCTATGTCGAGTATCATGTTGTGTGCAAATAGTGCAAGTTTCACTTCTTCCTTGCTGCCTCAAATTATGTCTATCGTTGTGTTGCCTGATTGCTGTGGCTAGGATTCCACTACCACATCGAATAAAAGTGGTGAGAGTGGACCTCCTCCTTGTGCTCCTGAACGCAAAGGAAAAGGTCAATTTCTCCCAAATTAAGATAATAGTTGAGTTTTTCATAGAAGGCCTTCATTATGTTGAGGTATGTTCCCTACAAACCTACTTTGTTGAGTTTTTTTTTTTTAATCATGAATGGATGCTGTACTTTGCTAAATGCTTTGTTCTGCATCCACTGAAATGACCATGTGTTTTCTTTTCTCTTATTGATATGATCTATCCTGTTTTACAAATATCCAATCACCCTTGCATCCTGGGAATACGTCCCACTTGATTGCACTGAATGCTTTTTTTTTTTTTTTAATATACTGTTGAATCAGTTGGCTAGTATTTGAGAATTTTTGCATTTCGTTCATCAGGGATTTTGACTCGTAGCTCTCGTTATTAGTGGTATCTTTATGTGGTTTTGGTATCCCGGTCATGCTGGCTCATAAAATTAAGTTTTTCTTACTTTCCTTTTTCTTTAATATTTGATCAAATTCCTCTGTAAAGCTATCTGGTCCTAGACTTTTGTATGGGAAGGTTTTTTTTTTTTTAATTACTAGTTCAATTTCATTGCTAGGAGGTGTACTGTTCAAATTTTCTATTTCTTCCCAATTGGATTTTGGTTGGTTTGGAATTTATCCATTTCTTCTAGGCGGTCCCATTTGATGGCATATAAGTTATCATTCTAGCATAATCCCTTCAGCGCTGTTGGCTCTCCACTCTTCTCATTTTAGACCTTTTTAAAAATTCTTTAAATCGAGCTTAGATGTTCTTCACTTTTGTTGTTTTTTTAAGAGCCAGCTCCTGGTTTCATTAATCTGTTCTATTTTTTGTTTCCGTATCATTTATTTCTGTTCTAATCTTTTTATTGGCTTTCAGTTTCATTTACTAGCTCTTCTAGGTGTAAGATTAGGGGTTTTGTTTTCTCTTTTGTTTGCTTTTTTGGGTTTCTTTTTTTTTTTTTTTTCCTCTTCTTCTTCTTGAGGTAGACCTGTGGCTATGTACTTCCTTCTTAGGGCCACCTGTGCTGCCTCCCAAAGATTTTGGACTGTTGTGTTTTCATTTTCATTTTTTCATGTTTTTCAAACATCTCTAGGATTCCCAGGCTGACTTATTCACTGTTCAGTATAGCATGTTGTTTAACTTCTATATGTTTGTGGTCTTTTCAGATATTTTTCTTGTAGTTGACTTCTGGTTTCATAGCCTTCTGGTCAGAAAAGGTGTCTGGTAGGACTTCAGTCCTCTGTATTTGTTGAGGCCTGTTTTGTGGCCTAACGTGTGATCTATTCTGGAGAGTGTCCCATGTATACTTGAAAAGAATGTGTGTGTTTCTGCTTTAGGTTGAGATGTTTGAAAATATCGGTTAAATCCATCTGGTCTGGTGTGTCATTAAACGCCAATTTTTTAAGTTTCTGTTTAGATGATCTGTCCACTGGTATAAATTGAGTGTTAAAGTCCTTTAACATTATTGTATTATCAATTATTTCCTTTGTCATCAATTGTTTATATATATATATATTATATATATATATATATATATATATATATATACTTTTTTTTTTGCATGCTCTCATATTGGGTGCATCAACATTTACAATTGTTCTATCTTCCTGTTGGATTGTTCCTTTTAATATATGCCGTTCTTTTTGTTATGGGCTCTGTTTTAAACTCTATTTTCTGATATAAGTATTGCTACTCTGGCTTGCTTTGGATATCCATTTACATAATATTTCTCCATCTCTTCAGTTTCAGTGTACAGATGGCTTTAGGTGTATAATGAGTCCCTTGTGGGCAGCATATATAGATGAGTCTTCTTTTTTTTAACCCCATTCTGACATCCTATATCTTTTGATTGAAGTGTAGTCCATTTACATTCAAAATAATTACTGCTATGTATTTATAGCCATTTTATTTGTTTTGTGATTGTTTCTGGAGATTTTCTGTTTTATGATTTGCTGATATTCTTTAGTAGTATATTTGGATGTTTTATTCTTTGCATGTTAGTAGATTTGATCTATGGTTGCTATTAAGTTTGTATCCTGCCTCTCTATAAATATCAGTCTATATTAAGTTGATGGTCATTCAAGTTTGAACTCATTCTTTTCTCCTACTCATGTTTTGCGTACATGTTATATTTGATATCCTGTTTTGTGAGTTACTTATTTTTAGAGAAATATTTATTTTTACTGTTTTTGTGTCTCTTCCCTTTATACTGTCACTTTTGGTATGTCCATTCTCCTCAAAAAGTTTCCTTTAATATTTCTAGCAGGGTTGGTTTAGTGGTTATGAACTCCTTTAGTTTTTGTTTGAGAAACTTTATCTCCTTCTCTTCTCAATGACTGGACATCCAGCATTACTGGACAGCGTATTCTTGGTGCACATTTATTCCAGTCAGCACTTTGAACATATCATTCCATTCCCTTCTGGTCTCCAAGTTTCTGCTGAGAAATGTTCAGGTAGCCTTATCAGCTTTCCCTTATAAGAAAATGATGACTTACTTCTGCTCGCTGGTTTTAATTTTATTACTATATGTTGCAAATTTAATTCCAGATATCTTGGTGTTTGGCCTATTTCGTTGATTTTGATGGGAGTTCTCTGCCTCCTGGATCTGGATGTCTGCTTCCTTCCCCAGATTAGGGAAGTTTTCAGCCATTGTTTCCTCAAATGAACTTTCTGCCCCCATTTCTCTCTTTCCTCTAGGACTCTGTAATATGAACGTGACTATGTTTGATGGAGTCCCTGAGTTCCCTAAGTCTATTCGTGTGTTGATTAACTCTGTGTTTAGTTTCATAGCTTTCCATTACCGTGTCTTGTAGCTCACTGTTTCATTCCTGTGCTTCTTCTAGCCTAATGTTCTTTGAATCCAGTGTGTTTCCAATCTCAATTTATTACATTCCTTTAAAAGTCTTTTCTCTCTGTGGTAAGGGCATCACCGAAGTCTTGCATTCTTTTTTTTGTCTTTATTTTGAGAGGGAGAGACAGAGTGTGAACAGGGGAGGGGCAGAGAGAGAGGAAGACACGGAATCTGAAACAGGCTCCAGGCTCTGAGCTGTCAGCACAGAGCCGGACATAGGTCTCAAACCAATGGACTGTGAGATCATGACCTGAGCCGAGGCTAGATGCCTAACCAACTGAGCCACCCAGAGCCCACAGCAAGGTCTTTCAATAAGAACATTTAGTCCATTTACTACATTCAAAGTAACTGATTAAGCTATTTATCTTATGAGTGGTTTCTGTAGTTTTTCTGTGTCATATTCTCTACTTTCTCTAGTGATCTACTTGCCTTCCTCTTCTTTTTTTGCGTATCTATTAGTGGGTTTTGATTCATGGTTACCATTAGGTTTGTACACCTTCTGCTGTTGCCATCGTAGGAAGTTAATGGCTGCTTTAGTTTGAGCCCATTCATTACTCGGCTTCTCACTGTGTTTTAGGTCCACCGTTTCCTGCACTACAGTCTTATTTTGCAAATCCCTTGACTGAGTTTTACAGAAAGAATTTTTACCACTTTTGTAATATTCTTACTCTTGCTTGTGGTCTTTCCTTTCCACTTGGAGTCTCCTTTCACATTTCTTGTAGGGCTGGATTAATGGCCAAGAACTCCTTTAACTTCGGTTTGTCTGAGAAACACTTTCCTTCTACTCTGAATGAGAGCCCTGCTGGATAGAGCCTTCTTGGCTGCAGATTTTCCCTTTCAGCATTTTGAAATGCTGAAATTCTGCCACTCCTCTAGGCCTGCAAAGTTTCTGCTGAAAAGTCAGCGTATGGCCTCATGGGGGTTTCCCTTGTATGTGATTGCTTTCTTTTCTCTTGTTGCTTTTAAATTTCTCTCCTTTTTGTCATCTTAATTACTAGGTGTCTTGGTGTGGACCTGCTTGGGTGATTTCCTTGTGGGTTCTCTGTGCCTCCTCCATCTGATCTGCTTCCTTCCCCAGATTTGGGAGTTTTCAGCTATTTCTTCAAATACATTTTTCTGCTCCCTTTTCTTTTCTCCTTCTGGGAATTCTAAAGTGCAAATATTCTATGTGGTGTTACTGAGTTCCCTAAGTCTGTTATCCTTTTGCATAAATTTTTCTCAATTCAGTCTGATTACGTTTGATTATGTCCCCAGATCTGTCATCTGGTGTGTTTTCATTTTTTGAAACATTTACTACATCTATGGTGTTATTCATCTCTAATTGGTTCTTTATCTCTGTGCTAAGGTCTCACAGAAGTTCCTGCATGTTTCATCAAGTCCAGAGAGCATCTTTAGGATCAATAATTTAAATTCTCTCTGGCAGGTAGGGGTGCCTGGCTGGCTTAGTTGGTTGAGTGTGGGACTTTGGCTCAGGTCATGATCTCCTGGTTCGTGACTTTGATCCCCACATCAGGCTCTGTGCTGACAGCTCAGAGCCTGGTGCCTGCTTCACTCACTCTCTCACACACACACACACACACACACACACACACACACACACACACACACACACAGTCTCTCGCTCTCTCGCTCTGCCCTTCCTCTGCTCTCACTCTCTCAAAAATAAACCAATTAAAAAACTTAAACTCCCTGACAGGCATATTCTATCCATTTCACTTAGATCTCTCACTGTGATTTTTGTCTTTTATTTCTCATTTGCAACACCTTCCTCTGTTGACTCCTATGTCTGTTTATCTGTTTGTGTGAGGAGCATTGTCAGCTCAGTTTCCTGCTCTTGAAAGTGGTGGCCTTCTGAATAAGAGGTCCTGAGTGCCCTATAGTGTCCCCTGGTCACCAGAACTTGGTGCTTCAGGGGTACTTGGCGCTGCCCCTTATTCAGTACTCTGTGATGACACTCTTTGCCTGTTGTGGGCCGTGTTTGGAGTTAGTTGCCAGTCAGGGACACCTAGAACCTCAGTTGAGAAGATGGGGCATTTACAGAGATGCAGTGGCCATGATCTGAGGACGCTTTGCCTGTACTGTCCTCTGAGGAGCGCTGAGGGGTGTGTGGAACCTGCAGTCAGACTGGCTGCCTGCCCCCTAGCCCACCGCTAGGGCCTCCATCTGAGGGGACATGTGGTTCTCTTCCCACCCCCTCCTTAGGAGGAGCCCTGTCGGAGCGGGGCCAGGCCCTGTAGGAACTGCCTGCACAAGGTTGGGCCTGAAGCACCACCCTCTGAAGGTTCTGGCCAAGAGCTTGTTGGAGAGAGCAGATCCGCCAAAGCAGCGTGTCTGTGGGTGCGGCAGCATGCAGGTGTAGCCAGCCTTGTACCCTGCGAGAGGGGCCCTTCGGTGCCCAGACTGAGGTGGGCTGTCTGGAGGGGTAGGAAGGTGAATGCCTGGGGTGGCGAAGGCGCACGGCCAATTCTGTAATGAGTCCTGCAGGCGGTCCCGTGTTGGATCTGGGGCAGGGGAAGGAATTGGGTTCGCCAGCTCCTGTGCCCTTGGAGGAATTCCCTAGCAATTTCTGTTCCTCCATGACCTGCTCTGAGACCATAAAATCTCTGCCCCCCGCCCCCCTCGTGCCTCAGGTCCCCTTCAGACGGCTGCTTCTCGCCTCGATCTCTATCCAAGGGCTGTTGTGCTGTCTCATCCAGGGCAGGGGCTCAGATTCCTCACCCACCTGCGCTCGCAGAGTTGAACCCCCTGATTTTTATAACACTACAGGTTTTAAGTCCTGCTGGTTGTAAGAACTCTGCAAAATCTTACTTCCTTACTATCTACACCACCAGTTAGAGGGTCCATTTGTCCCATGCCTGCTCTGGGTCTGTCTCTCTCTGTGCCCACAGCGTCCCTCCCAAGGACAGTCCAATGAGTCCTTTTTGTTCCCAACCACATGGCTGCCATTCCTACTTTCCATGTGGCCTCCACTCTATGTGTAGTTGTGGGGTGCCTTCTGCCACCCCTGAGATCATTTTCTGGGGTGCTTACACCCGTGGGTTTTCCCTAGCTGTGTGCCTGGGGTGGGGTGAGCCCAGGGTCCTCCTGCTCCACCAACTTACCTGGAGTCCTTGTTTTTATTTATTAGATTCCATGTAAATGCAATCAATAATTAGTCAAAGAATAATGATATTTCACTCTGCATGTTTACCTGGTAGGGGTAATCCATGGTCCACCCACGCTGTCCTAAGTTGTGACATCTCATTCTATCTTGTGGTGGAGTAATATTCTGTTGTGTTAATACCTGTCTAATCCATGGTCTATGGTTGGACACGTGGTTTTTTCCCAGATCTCAGCTGTTGTAAATACTGCCGTAAACCTAGAGTTGCATCTATCTCTTTGAATTTGTGGTTTTGTTTGAACAAATACCCACTAGTGGAATTCTAGATCATTTGGCATTGTATTTTAATTTTTTAAAGGAACCTGCATATTTTTCATAGTGGCTAAACTAATTTACCTTCCTACTAAAAGTGCTCAAGGATTCCCTTTTTTCTGCATCCTCGCCAACACTTTATTTTTATCCTAGACATTGGTGGTGTAAAAGGATCTCTCATTATGGCTTTTATATACATGAAATGGTCAGAGATGATCAGTGCTTTTTCACATGTCTGGCCATCTCTATGACATCTTTAAAGAAATGTCTATTCATCTTCTCTGCCTATTGTCTAACAGAATATCTTTGGGTATTGTAGGAGTTCTCCAGATATTTTGGGTATTAACCCTTTAACAGCTATGACATTTGCAAATCTCTCTCCCATTCAGTAGGTTGTTGTTGATGATTTCCTTTTTATAAAAGCCTTTTATTTGGGTGTCGTCTCAACAGTTTATATTTGCCTTTAGTTTCTCTTGTCTGAGGGGAAATGTCTAGAAAAACATTGCTTAGGCTCATGTCAGAGTGCTTCCTGCCTGTTTCCTAGGAGTCTGATGGATTTAGGTATTCCATCTTGAGTCCATTTTCGTGCATGGGGATAAGACAGTGGTCCAGTTTCGTGTGTAGCTGTCTTGTTTCCCCAGCACTATTTGTTGAAGGGCCTGTTTCCCATTGGATATTCTTGCCTCCTGTCTGCATTTTCTGGATTCTCTATTCTATATCATTTGTCTAATCATCTATTTTTGATCACTAGTCGTC
>PJEM01004600.1:49839-135210 GCA_004023845.1 Helogale parvula | reverse complement strand
AGCATTATGGGCATTTCTATCTTCCAGCCTGTATGCTTGGAATATTTTTCATTTGTGTCATTCTCAATTTCTTCAATGTTTTCTAGTTTTCAGTGTACAAGTCTTTTACCTCTATAGGGATTATCTTTGTTTCCAATTATTTTATTCTTTTTGGTTAATTGTAAAGGGATTTAAGGTCTCTTATATTTGCATATAGACACACAACTGATTTCTGTGTTTTTGTAGCCTTTATCTTTTATGATTTCCTCTATTACTTCCAGTTGTTTCTGCTGGAATTCTTAGGGTTTTCTCTAGACAGTATCCTGTTCTGAGTAACTGCTTTAACCTTCTTACCAACTGGATGCCAATTATGTCTTGTCTGATTGCTGTGACTTGGACTTCCAGTACTATGTTGAATACAAGTGGGAAGCATGGGCATCATTGGCCTATTCCTGATCTTGGAGGAAGTTTTTTTTTTTTCCCCATTGAATGATATTAGCTGTGGGTTTGTCTCATTACGTTGATGTGTTTCCCTCAGACTCCATTTGAGAGTTTTTACCATGAATAGATGTTGAATTTTGTCCGATGCTTCATCTGCATGTGCTGATCATGATTTTTATCCATCACTGTAACTGGTATTGTGCTGATGTGCACATCCTGAACCATGCTTGTGACTCTGAAATAAAACCCCCTTGGTCATAATGATTCCTCTAATGTGTTGCTGAATGCAGTTGATTCACCTTTGCTTCAGAATTTTTGCTTCTATGTTCATGAGGAATGTTGACCTGTGCATCTGTTACGTAGTATCTTTGGTTTTGGTATCAGGGAAATGCTGGCCTACTAGAATGTATTTGGAAACCTTATTTCCTCTTCAATTACTTGACATAGGCATTAGCTCTTCCTTAATATTGGGTAGAATTTATTTGTGAATCCATCTGATCCTGTACTTTTGTTTGGGAGGTTTTACATACTGGTTGAACTTTGTTACCTGTAGTTGGTCTCTTCAGATTTCCTATGTCTTCCCGATTCAGTTTAGGAAGATCTGTTGCCAGGAATTCCTCCATTTCATCTAGGTTGTCCAATTTGTTGTATAAATTGTCATAATCACTTCTTTATATTTTTATGATGTCTGTTCTTTTATGATTTTATTTTGGTCCTCATTAATGAGCAGTTAAATTTTTATTAATTTTCTTTCTGAAGAGCCAGCTCTTGGTTTCATCAGTCTTTAGTCCTGTCTTTCTGCTCTGGTCTTAATTCCTTCTATGAACTTTGTGCTTCTTACCCCCCCCCCCCACCATCCTAATTCTTTATCTGTAACATTCGATTTGATATTTTTTGTTTCTTGAGATAGGCCTGTCTCACCATCTGTGTTCCTCTTAGAACAACTTTCACTGGATCAGATTTTGGACTGTTGTGTTTTCAGTCTTGTACTTTTCGTATTTCATTCTTATGTATTTCCTAATTACTCCCACCCATTGGTTACGTAGCAACCTTAGCCTCTATGTGTTTCCCCCCCCCCCCAATGTTCTTGTTATTTCTAGTTTCCTGACCTTGTGATGGGAAGAGATGCTTGATAGGATTTCAGTTTTCTTAAAATTATTGAGGCTTGTTTTGTGGCCCCATGTGGTATATCCTGGAGAACATTCCATGTGCGTTTGCGAAGGTGTCCTCTGCTTTTGGATGGAATGTTCTGTATCTATCTGTTAAGGGTTCTTCGTCTAATGTGCTGTTCAAAGACCATCTTATTGATTTTTCTGCCCAAAATGTATCCATTGATGTGAGATGTTAACCTCCTTCCTACTATATTACTGTCAATTTCTCCCTTTACGTCTCTTAATATTTGCTTAATGTATTGAGGTGCTGTAATGTTGAGGAGTGCATAGACATTTACAACTGTTACAAGGATTCTAAATTCTATGGTATCAGGATGAAAAGTGTAGTGGTGGGAATTTCCCCCAGGGTAGTTATTGGACTTCCAGTTATGTAGCAGTATTTCATGTGCAATGGAAATAAGATGTGAAGAATACTTTTATCAGCTTCCACAAACACTCCTTTGGAGTCTTATGGGCCTGAACAATATGTATTGGAATAATTGCCTATGGAGACTAATAGTTCAGAGAAGTCAGTGTAGAAAGTCTCAAGTCCCTATTCCACCCGCCCTCTTTAGCCACACTTCTGAAGCATCCTGCATCTTCTCTTAGCCTTTGAAGACTTTGATTGTGTTGGCGTTTTCCTCCAGGATGTTATAACCGCATTATAAGCCTATTTCTGTCCCTTCCCACCATAGATGACGTTTACTCAGCTGTGAAAGAGGAGAATTTTTCCCATCCCTGGGCCGCCGCCTCTTCCAGCTCTGAAAGGTCGATAGAAGACGGCCCCCTCCCCAGCTGCCCCCCCTGCACTCTGGAACTGGAATCCTGTTTGCCCCTGCAGGCGGGGACTTGAGTTCCAGAAGGTGCAGGTGTCCCCACTGCTTCCTCCTTCCCATCCACACCTGGACCGCCTCCTGCCTTCTTGCCGCCACGTTTTTACTCTCAGGATTACTAACACTTATTTGATTCACAGCCTCAGCATGTTTTCCATGGACGGACTCTTGGAGCAGCAAATCCTTAAGATGTTTATGGGGGAGGGGCTGGGGTGTCTCCCTTGCAGGTTCACAAGGATTGAGGGAGACCGTGGGAACAGTGCTGAGGCCGCACTGTCCACAGTAACTGCTGCCCCTCTCCGGGAGGAGCATCTGCACACCTCAGCAGACTCTAGACAAACCCAGAATGAGTTGGTGCTGATGCAAATGTACAATGGAAATGGTCTTAATCCAAGTGGGAGGGAAGCCCTGATTCTTCCTGCTCTGGTGACAGACACGACTTTGCCCGTTGCACCTTCTTTGCTGCCATGAGCCAGGAACTAGTGGAAGTATCTGTAACAAGAAGGGGGGAAATGGTATCTTACCAGCTGCGCCAAGAATTCCTCTCTGATGGGTATGAAATTCACATCGCATCATCTGTGGAAAACAATGTAACCTTTATTTTCAAATAATTTTATGTTGACTTTAAGCCGCTGTTGTCAAATATGGCAGAGAAATTTTTAGTCCTCTTGGATTCCCCCGTGTCTTCCCTACATCATCTTGTATCTTAGTGACCAGATATTTCTAGCATGTGTCCATCCTTTCCCTGTCCTGAGCACTCCATAGAGAAGAGGGAGGGATTGCTTCAGAGTGTCTTAAATGGATGGACCTCCCCCCACAGCGACAGCAGACCTCCCTCCCTGTCCTGATGCCCAGGCTGAAGTCATGTGGTGCCTCTGCCCGAAGAGGGCAGAAGAGCTGGAAATATACCTGGTGACCCGCACCAGTGGCCACAGTGCTCTGCTGCCCCTTGGTGTGAAGTGAAAGGTGCCAGGGGATTTGAGAGAGGGTGGCAGGTGAGGGAGCAAAGGGATGGTGATGTATTTGTACACGATGATGTGATCTGGGTGTAAAACAGATCGAATTTGCAGTGAAGTCTGTCAAAGACTAACCTGCGGAAACCAGCAAATGGGGCAGAACGTGGCCCCTGAGTGATGGTGTCCTGAGCAATGGCAGCCCACGTGGACACAGGCCGCTGGCTCATCTTGGCTCTCCTGCTGCTCCTTGGACCTGCCTTTGCTCTGAGAGGCCCACGTTGATGGCGCAAGTAGAGATGTTCCTAGGAGCTGGGGGAAGGTGGGGGTGTGAAGATTCTCACTTCTTCCCAACTGCCTGTCTGAGCAGCTTCCAGAGCAGCAGACCCCACATGTTCTCAAAAGCAACACAGCAGGGGGCTCCTTCCACAAACTATCTGGAATGGATTTGTCCATGGGGACACTCCAGCTGCACCGAGGTGTCTAAGAGTGAGGCTTATGGAACTTGTCCCCACTTCAATAATCCCCTTGTAGGCATGGTCAGTTTTCACTCATCCAAAGGTGACTTATTTAAAAATGTCTGTGGGTTCCCATGGAATTGTGATCCTTGGTCTTGCCAGAACCAGAAACCTGTCAGGGGAATCGTGTTCTTACCCCATTGGGCCAGCCCCTCCTGAGACCCTGAAGGGAAATGCAAGTTGAGAAAGAACCACCGTTCATGAGAAGGCCCTGGCCTCCAGGCTCAGGTCAAAGATCAATGTCCTAAAGAACTAAATATTGCTCGAGAACATTGAACAGGCCAAAACCCACCTGTCCTGGTCAGGGTCTCGGAAGCAAGTGGTGATTCGTGTAGAGAGTGTAGATTGTCCAAAAACTATGGCATTGATGTCAGAAGGCTTGGGGGGGGGCAGCGAAGATATGGGACACCCCAGGTGTGCTGTGTAGGAATCTCTTCCCGCCTGGTGGCAGGAGTACCAAGTGGGGAAGCTTGGTGGCACCTTTGTCCAGGGGAGGCACAGCCCTGGTAAGGGCAGCCTTGCAGTGCTGTAGTCTTTCCTGGAGGCACATGGAACATGCCAAACCTGGCATCTGGGACATAAGTTGTGGGTAAATGCTCTGCCCCATCTCCACCCATCCTCTGTCCAGCCCCTGGTGCAGTAGAGGCTCTCAGATCCACTCACTAGGAGGACAAGGGTGGGGGGCTGTGTGATGCAATAATACCCACCGAGGGGCGTGGACTAGGATCCTCAGTCTTGATAAAGCCATTGGACCCTAGAGAGACACTGATCTAGAGGAGCCGCATGTGCGTCCTGGTCCAGAACCAGGGACAGGAGAGCTGCTCGCAGGCTGCAGTGCTCTGCACGGGTGTCATGAAGGACACGGAGCTGGATGACAGACCTGGGGGTGAGGAGTCCCTTCCCTGGACTTGTGTCATTTCAGGCCTCGTGTTCCTGGTTCTCTCAAATGTAGTCACCTGGGTGGGATGGAGTTTCCTCCTCCTCTCCTTCCTTCCATCTTCAACAGAACTCTGCTTCTGGGATATTCCTTATTGGTCACCAGAGTTCTAGACTCCGAGTCTGAAAACCTGGCAGCATTCTGAGGAGCCCCGCACCCCACTGGCCCCAGAAAGCTGTTCTTCAGCTCTGTCCTCTCAGCCACTCTTCACCCTTAGTTCCTTGACGATGGGAAGGTTTTCTAACCGATCTTTTGGCCTCTGTTCCCTCTCAACGTGGTGATTCACGAGGGGGAAAAGCTGAACAAGGTCATAGAAGTAAGATGTGCTTTGCTTTTCACATGGCTTTGTTCTGGTCAAGGATTAGGACAGACTCCTGTTACCCACATAGACCCGTTCTGAATTCTAGCAGGTGCCCCAAGCCCCCTGCAATCCGTCCTCTCTGCTGCCTCTTCAGAGTGACGGGCAGTTTCCTCATCTCTTGGAGTCTCTGAGGCCTGCTTTATGCTAATAGTTCAACTCCAGCGCTCAGGACTCACCCTGCCCGAGGTGGAATCCAAGCTGACCATCGTGCTGGCTGCATGATGTGAGTTACTGAACCTTTGCTAGGCTGAAACCATCATCGGCCAAAGGGGGAAGATGAGGACCCTCATCGTAAGGCTGCTGTGGGGGCTTTTGAGAGTTAATGGCATGATACTTGGGGGCACCCTGGCCACGTCCCGTGTATTGTAGGTACGTGGATGGGAAGCATGTCTGCCTGTTCAACACCCTTGAGGTTGACTTCTCTATAAATCCCTCCCTGTTGCTTGAGTCCACGTACACTGCTCCTGCCTCAGTGGGTCTCAGGCTGAAGCTCTTCCAACAGGTCCCCTGGTTCTCTAGTAGGCTTCCCTGGGCTTCATGAAGGCAGACATTTTGACTTCTACGTTTGTGTCCCCAGTGGTTGGGGAAGGACCTGGCAATTGTAAATCCTAACAAATGATGCTGTGAACGGACATGAGTTGTGTTTAGGACTTTAGGGGTTTTTTGTTGTTGTTGTTTTCTTTTGACGTGGAAGTGTCCTGTGTCCTTTCAGCATCTTGGACCTCCAGAGATGGGCAGGCCCTTGACCAGATTCCCTGACTTCTTGGATAAATCTGATTTTCTCCAAGTCACAAAGGTGGGGGAATGATGAAGGGCACAGGCAGTCTAATATCACAAATAAGACAGCTTGGAGGCCTTGATGAAATTGGAATCTGATTTCTGACCGGCCTGGGTTTGCAGGTGGAAAACCCGCTGGTTTGCTTGGGACCCTGAGCAAGCAACTTGATCTCCAAGCTTCGCTGTTCTTCATTATAAAGGGAGATCATAGTACCTGCTCCAGGTGCCTGACTCGGTGTCTAGACCGATAATCAAAGTGGTTAACCCCCTGCTTGGCGAAGGGAAAGTGCTCAGTGAGCATGAACTTCATCAGGCAGGAGGAAGAGTTGCTTTGGGAGGGGAGGGGGAGTTGGACTGAGGACGTGCATGGAAAGCCCAGGTCTGGAGATCACAAGAGCAGTTTGGGCTCCCATCCTGTGGGTGGGTCCCTCCCAAGTGACCTGTCTCAGGATCTTGTTGGGCCGTCCTACAAAATCCTGTGCTTTCAGGGGCCCTACCTGGTACTTTCCTGAAGGGAAAAGTTGGCGCAGGAGCTGGCCAACGTGATGAGCTCTCCTGGCCGTGTTGATGGTTAGTGTAACTTAAGAGCTCTTGCTAAAAGCATCAGGCAACAATAGCCCATAGAAACAGAGGAAGATGTTCCTAGGAATGCTTTGGGGACCGAGCTACATGCTCCCAGGTCTCAGCAGAATGAATAGAAACAAGGAGCCTGGCTAACAATGGGCCAAACTCCAGATGCTGAAGCTGAAATCCAAATCCCAATGATCTGGTGGAGGAATGGATGCTTCCCGTTACCGTGAGTGGCTGGGTTTCCTCACTTGCCATCGATGGCACCTGCTCAAGGAGTCATTTCCGGCACCTCTCTCTGCATTCACAGCACACTCTCACTTAGAGCTGCTCACTTTGACTTGCAGAATATCCTCCTTCCTGAAGCTGTACTTCCCGTGTGTATGAGGAGCATCAGTCTGCTTTGTCGAGGTGTCTGTTCTTGATCCCTTAGGACTATGGACTTTGACAACATGTATTTGAGAGTTGGCTGGTTTGCTGAGTTACCATGGTTTTAAACCTTGGCGCTGCCTCTTGCCTTTCTAGCTGCCAAGGTGGAAGTTACTGGGGGCAACTCCTGGGGCTCTGAGCCAAAGTGTGCACGTGACAGTGAGGCTGATACTTACAGGATATGCGACATAAAGGGAACCTTTCCTGAAGAAAGCAGTGCTTTGCACTCAATGAAATTTGTGTGTAAGTTTCACGGAGTCATGGTCGTATATTAGCATTTGAACAATGACTTCCTGATCATCTGAGAAATAGGTAAATGGTTGTCCAGTGTTTAACCTATATTGTACATGTCATAAATTTTGGTAAAAGGTCATTTCTTTCCATTTTTAAAGCTTGTGCTTCTAGACAGTGCTGTCAGGACAGGGTTCCTATTTGGGAGGGAGGCGACCTTTGTGTTTCTCCCTCAAGTGGTAGGACCAATGTCCCAAGCTTGGGAATCCCCAGCCTCAAAGGTCACCAAAAGGTGACGTGTAGTTAACATGTAGCTGTGACGTGGCATTTTGATATATTGAGACTTTTCTCTAGTGCTTGCCCTCACCATTGCTCCCACCATGGTCCTTTTTTATTTTTTAGATAATTACTTTTATATCAACCTCTTAAGTTCCAGTTCACATATGGTGTAATGTTAGTGTCAGGTGTACCGTATATGGATTCAACACGTGTGTACATCACCCAATGCTCGTCATGACAAGTGGACACCTGTATCCCCATTGCCTGCTCTTTCCATCTTTCCTCCCTCCTCCCCGCTGGTGACCATCACTTCTGTATAATAGAGTGTTTCTTGGTTTGCCCCTTGGTTTTTTTTCCTTTGCTCATTTGTTTTGTTTAATTCCACATGAATGAAATCCTTGGTATTGTTTGTTTAATTCCACATGAATGAAATCCTTGGTATTTCTTTCTCTGACTGATTTTATTTGGCATTATTCTAACTCCATCCATGTCGTTGCAAATGACAGGATTTCATTCCTTTTTATAGCTGAGTGATATCTATTGTGTGCACTGTATATACCACATCTTGTTTATCCATTCATCTATTGAACACTTGGGCTGCTTCCGTAATTGGGCTCTCCTCTGCTGCTGCAAACATAAGGGTGCACATGTATCTCTTTAATCAGTATTTTCATACTCTTCCAGTAAACACCCAGTAGTGCTCTTCTTGGATCATAGGGTAGTTCTGTTTTTAACTGAGGAACCTCCATACTGTTTTCCAGAGTGGCTGCACCAGTTTGCATTCCCACCAGCAGTGCAAGAGGGCTCCCCTTTCTCCACATCATCTCCAATACCTGTCACTTCTTCTGCTTTTGATTTTAGCCTTTCTGACAGTTATAAAGTTGTATCTCATTGTGGTTTTGTTTTCATTTCCCTGATGAGGAGTGATGTTGAGAATCTTTTCATCTGTCTGTTGGCCATCTGTAAGGAATTAGAAAAGTTGTCTATTCATGTTTTCCTACTATTGGATTATTTTTTCAATGTTTTGTAAGTTCTATACATGGGTCGTCTTTATTAGGTCTTCTGCAAATACTTTCTATAACTTAGGTTACCTTTTAGTTTTGTTGTTTCCTCTGCTGGGCAGAAGCTTTTATTTGGACATTAGTCCTATGTTTGTTTGTGATCTTGTCTCCTGTTGTCAGGAGAACTATCTAGTTAGCAGTTGCTATGGCCAAAGTAGAAAAGGGTGCAGACCTGTGTTCTAGGATTTTGGTGGTTTCCTGTCTCACATTTAGGTCTTTAATCCATCTTGGTTTGTGTGATGCCCAGATTTTTAATATCGTCCCCCAAAACCAGAAACCGCCAGGGAGACCGAGTCACGCATGCAAAAGCAAAGGGCTTTATTACGAGTTTAGGCTGGCCGGGCCTAAGCTCGGGCTCACAGACTTTACCGGGGCAGTGGATCCATGCTGAGAGCCCCGAACAAAGGGGGGGGGCAGGGCCTTTATGGGCTTGGGAAGGGGGAGTTACAGGAAATTGTGACACAGGTACAGGGGTCCAATCAGTATTATACAGTATTATTGACAGCAGGTTCAACCATTCACATTGTACAAAAAAGTATTTGTTACTTTTGGTGGGACCCAATCACTATCGCCTATCCATATTGGCAGTAACTTTAACCAAACATTGTTACTTTTGGTGGGAGCCAATCACAACATTTAGAGTTTTGACCAATTACAGAGTGGGCCCAGGACCCTCACATAGGGTGTGACTAGCCTCCTAGGCCTGCCCTTAGAAATCTTAAAGGTGTTAGCTGGCCTTTTCTGATTGGGTGTTACAGTGGTGGTCCTTCCTGCCTTGGGCAATGTGTGCCCTTCTATTGTCTAATGATTCTGAGAAACTGACACTTTAGGCCTCCAAGGTCATAGGGGAAACCTGAAGCCTGTTCATGGAGTCAGTTTGATTCAGACCTGCATCCTTACGTGTGTGTGTGTGTGTGTGTGTGTGTGTGTGTGTGTAATAACAGTGGTCTGGTTTCATTCTTTTGCATATTGTCCAGTTTTCCCAGCACCATTTATTTGTTAAAGAGACTTTCTTTTTCCCATTGGATGTTCTTTCATCCTTGGTTGAAGGTTAATGGACTATATAGTTGTGGGTTTCTTTCTGCATTTTCTATTCTGTTTTATTGATCTATGTGTCTATTTCTGTGCTGGTACCATATTGTTTTGATTACCGCAGCTCACAGTACTGTAACTTGAAGTCCAAAATTGTGATGCCTCCGGACTTTTTTCTTTTTCAAGATTGCTTTGGCTGTAAAGGGTCCTTTGTGGTTCCATACAAGTTCTAGGATTGTTCTAGCTCTGTGAGAAAATGCTGTTGTTATTTTGAGACAAACTACATTAAGTCTGTAGATTGCTTTGGGGAGTATGGACATTTTAATGATATTTTCCCGATCTATAAGTATGGAATATCTTTCTACTTCTTTGTGTCCTCTTCAATTTCTTTCATCAGTGTTGTATACTTTTCAGAGTACAGGGAATTCAACCTCTTTGGTTGGGTTTATCTCTAGATGTTTTTTTGTTTTGGGAGCAGTTTTAAATGGGATCGATTCCTTAATTTCTCTTTCGGCTGCTTTAGTTTTGGTTTATAGAAATGCAAGTTTTCTGTACATTGCTTTTGTACCCTCTGACTTCATGAAATTGATCAGTTCTGGCAGTTTTTTGGTGGAACCTTTAGGGTTTTCTATGTCGAGTACCATGTCTGCCAATAGTGCAAGTTTCACTTCTTCCTTGCTGCCTCGCATGATGCCTATCATTGTGTTGCCTGATTGCTGTGGCGAGGACTTCCACTCCTACATCGAATAAAAGTGGTGAGAGTGGACCTCCTTCTTGCGCTCCTGAACGCAAAGGAAAAGGTCCGTTTCCCCATTTAAGATATTAGTTGTGGGGTTTTTAGAAGGCCTTTATTACGTTGAGGTATGTTCCCTGTGAACCTACTTTGTTGAGGGTTTTATCATGAATGGACGTTGTACTTAAATGCTTTTTTTCTGCATCCACTGAAATGATCGTGCTTTTTTTTTTCCCTTTCTCTTATCGATAGGATCTATCCTGTTTTTTTGCAAATAGCCAATCACCCTTGCGTCCTGGGAATATGCCCCACTTGATCTCACTGAATGCTTTTTTTTTTTTTTAATGTATTGTTGAATTCAGTTTGCTCGAATTTTTGTATTTTGTTCATCAGGAATTTTGGCCTGTAGCTCTCATTATTAGTGATGTCTTTATGTGGTTTTGGTATATGGGTAATTCTGGCTCATAGAATGAATTAGGAAGTTTTTCTTCCTTTTTTATTTTTTGGAATGATTTGAGAAGAATATGTATTCAATATTTGATCAAATTCCTCACTGAAGCTATCTGGTCCTGGAATTTTGTGTGGGAGGGTTGGGTTTTTTTTTGTTTGTTTGTTTGTTTGGTTGGTTGGTTTTGTTTTTCTGTTTTGTTTTTTGTTTTTTGCTAGTTCAATTTCCTTGCTGGTAAGTGTACTGTTCAAATTTTCTATTTCTTCCCAATTTCGGTAGGTTATATGTTTCAGGAATTTCTCCATTTCTCCTAGGCTGTCCAATTTGTTGGCGTATAATTTATCATTCTATTATCCTTTTATCCTTTCTGTGGTTTGGTTCTCTATCATTCCTCATTTTAGTCTTTTTTAAAAAAATCTTTGAATCTAGCAAGATGTTTATCACTTTTGCTTGTTTGTTTATGATCTTTTTAGATATTTTTCTGGTAGTTGACTTCTGGTTTCATAGCCTTCTGGTTAGAAAAGGTGCCTGGTAGGACTTCAGTCCTCTGTATTTGTTGAGGCCTGTTTTGTGGCCTAATGTGTGATCTGTTCTGGAGAGTGTCCCATGTATACTTGAAAACAACGTGTGTGTTTCTGCTTTAGGTTGAGATGTTCTGAATATGTCACAAAACACCAGTGTTTTTCTGTTTAGATGATTTGCCCATTGATGTAAGTTGAGTGTTAAAGTCCTTTAATATTTTGTTATCAATTATTTCCTTTATGTTACCAATTGTTTTATATATTTGCATGCTCTCATGTTGAGTGCATGACATTTACCATTGTCTATGTTCTTGTTGGATTGTCCCCTTCAATATGTGCCCTTCTTTTTGTTATGGGCTTTGTTTTAAAGTCTATTTTCTGATATAAGTATAGCTATGCTGGCTTTCTTTTGACATCCATTTGCATAATAAATATTTCTCCATCCCCTCGGTTTCAGTGTAAAGGAGGCTTTAGGTCTGTAATGAGTCCCTTGTGGGCAGCATATAGATGAGTCTTGCTTTATGTAACCCCATTCTGACATCCTATGTCTTTTGATTGAAGTATTTAGTCCATTTACATTCAAAGTAGTTACTGCTATGTATTTATTGCCATTTTGTTTTGTGATTGTTTCAGTAGATTTTCTCTTTCATGATTTGCTGATATTCTTTAGTAGTATATTTAGACTTTTTATTCTTTGCATGTTAGTAGTTTTTGATCTATGGTTGCCATTAGATTTGTATCCTGCCTTTTCTATAAATAGCAGTCTATATTCAGTTAATAGTCATTCAAGTTTGAACCCATTCTTTTCTCCACATGTTTTAGATGTATCTTATATTGATATCCTGTTTTGTGGGTTACTTATTTTTACAGAAATAGTTATTTTTACTGTTTTTGTGTCTCTTGCCTTTATACTGTCACTTTCGGTATGTCCAGTCTCCTCAAAAAGTTTCCTTTAATATTTCTTGCAGGGTTGGCTTAGTGGTTATAAACTCTTCTAGTTTTTGTTTGAGAAACTTTATCTCCTTCTCTTCTCTTAATGACTCGAAATCCAGCCTCACTGGACAGAGCATTCTTGGTGCAGATTTGCTCCACTCAGCACTTTGAACATATTATTCCATTCCCTTCTGGTCTCCAAGTTTCTGTTGACAAATCTTCAGGTAGTCTTGTCAGTTTTCCCTTATAAGAATATGACGACTTCTGTCTTGCTGGGTTTAGGTTTGTTTTATCACTATATGTTGCAAATTTAATTAGATGTCTTGGTGTTTGGCCTGTTTTTGTTGATGTTGATGGCAGTTCTCTGCCTCCTGGATCTGGGTGTCTGTTTCCTTCCCCAGATCAGGGAAGTTCCAGCGATTGTGTCCTCAGATGAACCTTCTGTCCCCATTTCTCTCTCTCCTCCTTCTGGGGCTCCTGTAATATGAATGTTACTATATCTGATGGAGCCCCTGAGTTCACGAAGTCTATTCTTGTGTTTAATTCTTTCTCTGTTTGCTTCATTGCTTTCCGGTACCTTGTCGTCTAGCTCAGTAACTCATTCCTCTGTTACTTCCTGCCTAGGGCTCATTGATCAAGCATTTTTCCAATCTCATTTATTGCACTCTTCATTTGGTTCTTTTTAAAGTCTTTTATCTCTGTAATGAGGGTCTTACAGAAGTCTTCCATTCATTTCTCAAGCTTAGTTTGAGTATATTTATGATGCTCTAAATTCTCAATCAGGCATTTTCTTGTATCTGTCTTGCTTTAGATATCTGGCTGTGGCCTTCTCTTGTTTCTCCACTTGGGATAAATTCCTCTATCTTCTCGTTTTGTCTACGTCTCTGTTAGAAAAGTCAGTGGTTTCCTGATCCTGAAAGTAACGACCTTTTATAGATGAGTTCATGTGGTGCCCAGGGCCTCACTTCAGGGAGCGTGCATGGTGCGCGCTACGTGCTCTCGGCTCTGGTGCTCCGGCTGCTCTGTCCTTCAGGCCCGTGGTCTGCAGAGGCCCTCCTTGCCTGCTGTGGACACTATTTTGTCCCTGGCCTGAATGGGGTGAGTTGTAGCTAGGTGTGCTCTGGTCGGCTTGTGAAGTGGGTCCTGTCCACACCTCCATGGAAATGAGGCCCTGCACCTGTCTCTGTTCAGGAGATGGGGTGTGGCAGGGGTCTGTAGTGGTCATCTGGGGGGAGAGGCCCCGTGCACTGGGACTGAGGCAAGCATGGCTGACAAGGGCAGTTTCACCAGGGGGCCACGAGGAAGGGGAGCAGTGAGTTCTGGGGGACCTGGCCAGCCGAGGGACCCTGGCAGAGAAAGAACAATCCAGACTCTCCTTTCCTCCTCTTCCAGCCAAGGCTTCTCATTGACAAAGCCCAATGGCCGTGGAGCCCATTTATGAAATCTGTCAGCCTGCTGGCACATGGCAGGTGGAAAGCGGTTTTCTGGAGGGGTGGGCTTTTTTGATAAATAGAAAAGACACACTTTTTAAAAAATCAAGGTCTCTGCAAACTTTTATACTTGCTGTATCCTATTTTCTTTTCTTCTATCTCTGCTATTCAGTCCATGTTAGGAAGCACCTAAAAGACTTAACAACAACAAAAAAAAGTGCCACATAAGAATTATCCCTCAGTTCTTAGAGATGGGTTCTTCCTTTAACACTCCAAATTCTATGGAAAAAAAAAATCCCTTCTTTTAAACTGATTCTAACTTGTGGTCCTTGGGAATAAAATTATATGTAGCATGGTAAAAAAAAAAAAAAAAAAAAAAGATAGTAGTGCACTGTACCCAAAGCAATGATTTCTAAGAAAATTAGAATAAAGTTACAAAATTTAATACGTAGTCTTTTTCTTGACCTATTAAAATATTTTAATAGTTTATTGTCAAATTGGTTTCTATATAACACCCAGTGCTTTTCCCCACAAGTGCTCACCTCCCCTCCTCCCCCTTCAGCCCTCAGTTCATTTTCAGTATTCAGTAGTCTCTCATGATTTGTGTCCCACTCTTTCCCCCTTCCCCTCCCTATGGTCCTCTGTTAGGTTTCTCCTGTTAGACCTATGAGTGCAAACATATGGTATCTGTCCTTCTCTGCCTGACTTATTTCACTTAGCATGACACCCTCGAGGTCCATCCACTTTGCTACAAATGGCCCGATTTCATTCTTCCTCATTACCATGTAGTACTCCATTGTGTATATATATACCACATCTTCTTGATCCACTCATCAGGTGATGGACATTTAGGCTCTTTCCATGATTTGGCTATTGTTGACAGTGCTGCTATGAACATTGGGGTACATGTGCCCCTGTGCATCAGCACTTCTGTCTCCCCTGGGTAGATCCCCAG
Organism: Helogale parvula; assembly: GCA_004023845.1. NCBI lineage: Eukaryota > Metazoa > Chordata > Mammalia > Carnivora > Herpestidae > Helogale > Helogale parvula. Next base: position 120,641 of record PJEM01004600.1, on the reverse strand, counting down.
CAGTGCTATTGCTGGGTCCTAGGGGAGTTCTATCGATAGTTTTCTGAGGAGCCTCCACCCTGTTTTCCAGAGTGGCTGCACCTGTTTACATTGCCACCAACAGTGTAGGAGGGTGCCCATCTCCTAGCTGGGCGGGGCGGCCGGGAGACCGGGTCCTTCCATTTTTAACTTTTTTGAGAAACCTGTTTCCCATTTTTATCTGTTTTGAGAAACTGCAACAGCTTGTTTCCAGCAGTGCATGAGGGCTCCTGTCTCCGCATCCTGCCAACACCTGGTAATGGTGGTGTTGACTTTAGCCATTCTGATAGGTGAGGGGTGATCTCTCGTGGTGGTTTTGATTTCCATTTCCCTCATGATTAGTGGTGATACGCGGCTTCTCTGCTGGCCCCGTGTGCATTTTTGAAAAATGCCTGTTCATGTCTTCTGTCCATTTTTAAACTGGGTTTGGGTTTTGGGGTGCTGAGTTCTACCAGCTCTTCATGTATTTTGGATACTGCAAATATCTTCTTCCATTCAACAGGTTGCCTTCCAGTTTTGTTCCTTGTTTTCTTTACAGGAGCTTTTCATTTGGATGTGGTCTCGATAGTTCATTTTTGCTTTTGTTTCCCTTGCCTCAGGGGCCAGATATAGAAAACCCCTTGCTACAGCCAGTGTCAGATTACTGCCTGGGCTCTACTTAAGGATTCTTATGGTTTCAGGTCTCACTTTTAGGTCTTTAATCTATTTTGAGCCTATTATTTATGTATGGTATAAGAAAGTGGCCCAGTTTCCTTCTTTTGTATGTAACTGACACTTTCCCAATACCGTGTGTTGAAGAGAGAGTCTTTCCTAATTGTATGTTTTATCATCCTTTGTCAAAGATCAATTGAGCATACGACTATGGGTTTATTTCTGGACGTCCCTTCCACTGACCCATGTGTCTGCTTTTGTGCAGCATCCTACGGTTTTAATGACCACCACTTTGTAATGTAACTTTAAATCTGGACTTGTGATCCCTCAAGTGTGTTGTTTTTTTCAGGATTGCTTTGGCTATTTGAGGTCTTTTGTGGTTCCATAGCAATTTTGGGATTGTTTTAGGTCTGTGAAAAATGCTGTTGGTATTTTGATAGGGATTCCATTAAAAGCATAGACTGATGAATCTTAACAATATTCTGCCAATCCATGAGCATGGAATGTCCATTTCTTTGTGTCTTCCTCAATCTTCTGCATTCATAGTTTTTGAGATACAGGTCTTTCACTACTTAAGTTTATTCCTAGATATTTTATTGTTTCTGGTGCAATTGTAAATGGGACTATTTGCTTAATTTCATATTCTGCTTCATTCTTAGCATATAGAAATGCAACTGATTTCCATACATTGATTTTGTATCCTGTGACTTACTGAATTTATCAGTTCTAGTAGCTTCTTAGTGATCATTAGGGTTTTCTCTGTATAGGATCATGTCCTCTACAAATAGTGGAATTTTTACCTCTTCAATTCAGATAATTTTAGCTGTCTAACTTCTGTGGCTAGGACCTCCAGGATTGCAATGAATAAAACTGGTGAGATTGGACATTAGTATCTTGGTACTGACCTTAGAGGAGAAGTTCTCCATCTTTCTCCTTTGAGTAGGATATTAACAGTGGGTTTTTCATAGAAGGCCTTTATTGAGGTATATTTCCTAAAAACCTACCTTGTTGAGGGTTTTTATCAGAATGGATGTTGTACTCTGTCAAATGCTTTTCCTGCATCTATTGAAATGATTTTTCCCGTCTCATTGATGTGATGTATCATGTTGTTTTTGCAGATAGTCAACCACACTTGCCTCCCAAGAATAAATCCCACTTGACCACCGGGTATGATTTTTTTTAATGTATTGTCAGATTCATTTTGCTAGTATTTTGTTGAGGATTTTTTGAAACTATGTTCATCAGAGATCTCGGCCTATAGTCCTTTAGTTGTGATGTTCTGCTCTGGTTTTGGTATCAGGGTGATGGAATCTCATAGAATGAATTTGGTCATTTTTATTCCTCTTCTAATTTTCGGAGCCGTTTGAGAAGAATAGGTATTAGCTCTTCGGTGGGATTCTGTGAAGAGATCTGGTCCTGGACGTTTGTTGGAAGCTTATGAGTTACTTATTCAATTCCATCAGTCTGTTCAAATTTTCCATTTCTTCTTCAGTTTTGGTAGGTTTCTTGGAATTTATCCAGTTTTTCTAATTATAAGATTCTGTTACAATTTGTATTTCTGTTGTATTATTTCTCCTCTTTCTTTAGTGATTTTTCCAAATTTGGTGTGTTCTCTCTTAAGAGGTTTATCAATTTTGCTGAACTTTTCAAAGAACCAGCTCCTGGTCTCACTGATCTGTTCTCTGCTGGGTTTGGGCTTTATTCTTTTTCCAGTTCTTCAAGCATAAGGTTAGATTGAGATTTTTCTTCTTGACGTAGGTCTGTATTGCTATAAACTTCCCTTTTAGAACTGCTTGCGCCGCGTCCCGAAGAATATCGGACCACTGTGTTTTCATTTTCATGTGTTTGTTTTGGTTTTTCTTTGACTTCATGGTTGGCCCACTCACTGTTTAAGTGGCGTGTTGTTTAGCCTCCGTGTACCGGTGCTTCCGGTGGTCAGCTTCCGGCTTCACAGCTCTGTGCCCGGTGAGGGCTCCTGGGCTGACTCAGATCTTTTGAATCTGTTGAGACTTGTTTTATGACCTAACTGGTGATCGATTCTGGAGCGTGTTCCCTGTGCTCTTGAAAAGAATGTGTATCCTGCTCTCTCAGGATGTAATGTCCTGAACGCATCTGTTAAATCCATCTGGTTTAGGGTGTCATCCAAAGCCACTGTTTCCTTGCCGACTTCCTATATGGATGGTCGGTCCGTTGACACAAGTGGGGCATGAAAGTCCCCACTAATACTGGATTCCTTGAATTTCCTCTGTTGGTTATTAACTGTTTTATGTATTTAGATGCATCCATGCTGAGTGTGTAAATATTAGCAATAGTTATATCTTGTTGGATTGTTACCTTTATTATATAATGTCCTTCTTTCTCTAATGGTAGTCTTTGTTTTTTTTTTCCATAATATTTTATTGTCACATTGGTTTCCATATAACACCCAGTGCTCTTCCCCAAAAGTGCCCTCCACCATCACCTCCACCTCTTATCCCCCCTCCCCCTTCCCCTTCAACTCTCAGTTCATTTTCAGCATTCAATAGTCTCTCAAGTTTTGCATCCCTCTCTCTCCCCAACTCTCTCTCCCTCCTCCGCTCCCCCTGGTTCTCCATTAGGTTTCTCCTGTTTTCCTGCTAGACCTATGAGTGCACACATATGGTATCTGTCCTTCTCTGCCTGGCTTACTTGCTCAGCATGACACCCTCAAGGTCCATCCACTTTCCTACAAATGGCCATATGTCATTCCCTCTCATTGCCATGTAGTACTCCATCGTGAATATATACCACATCTTCTTGATCCATTCGTCAGGTGAACAAAGCAAGAGACTATAGATGCTGGCGAGGGTGTGGAGAGATGGGCACCCTCCTACACTGTTGGTGGCAATGTAAACTGGTGCAGCCGCTCTGGAAAACAGTGTGGAGGTTCCTCAAAAAACTATCCATCGAACTCCCTTATGACCCAGCAATAGCACTGCCGGGGATTTACCCAAGAGAGACAGAAATGCTGATGCATAGGAGCCACATGTACCCCAGTGTTCATAGCAGCAATGTCAACAATAGCCAAAACATGGAAGGAGCCTAAATGTCCATCACCTGACGAATGGTAGTCTTTGTTTTAAAACCTATTTAGTCCAATATAAGTATTGCTTTCTTTTGACACCTATTTGCATGATAAATTTTCTCTATCCCCTCACTTTTCAATCTGCAGGCATCTTCAGGTCTAAAAGGAGTTCCTTGTAGGCAGCATATACATGGGTCTTGTCACCCAGTGTCTTCTGATTGGAGCATTCAGTTCATTTACATTCAAAGTAATTGATATGTATTTGTCATTTTGGTACTTGTTTTGCAGTTTTTGTAGTTTTCTCTGATCCTTCTTTCATTGTTGGATTTACTTAGTGATATACTTTGCTTCCTTTCTTTCTCTTAATTTTTCTTTTGCATATCAGTGGGTTTTGATTCATGGTTCTCATTCAGTTCGTATAAAACACCTTCTACAATTAGCAGTCTATATTAATTCAGTTACTTAAGTTTGAACCCATCTTTACCCTTCAGACCCCCCACATGCTATAGACACACATATATGGTATACTACTTTATGAATCCCGTGACTGATTTTACAGAAATATTTTTATTGCTGTTGTGTTTCTCCTATTTTATATTTTTTATGGTCTTTCCACTCAGAGGCCCCTTTAATATTCTTGTAGGAATGGATTAGTGGTCACGAACTCCTTTAGTTTTTGCTCGGGGAACTCTCTGCTGTCCTGAATGATAGCCTTGCTGGATAGGGCATTCTTGGCTGTAGATTTTTCCTTTTCAGGACTTTGAATACATCCTGCCACTCCCTGAGGCTCTGTCAAGTTTTTGCTGAAAACTCTGATTGCCTTGCGGGCTTTCCTCTGTATGTAAATACCTTTTTTTTTTTTCTTATTGCTTTAATTTCTTTTTATCACTACCTTTTGCCGTGTTAATTACTGTGTGTCTAGGTGTTGAACTCCTTGGGTTGATTTTGGGGGGGAATCTCTATGCCTCCTGATTCTGGATAGATTTCCTTGCCCAGATTAGGGCTGTTTTCAGCTATTATTTCTTAAATTTTCTACCCCCCTTTCTCTTCTTCTGGGATCCCTATATGTGAATGCTACAATGCTTAATGGAGTCACTGACGTCCCAAAGATTATTCTCAATTTGCAGATTTTTTTTCTCTCATTTGGTGTCAGCTTAATTTCCATAACTTTGTCCTCAGGCCATTAATTCATTCCCCTACTTCCTCTACACTTTTTTTTTTTTTAATTATACACTTTATTCCATCAAGTGGATTTTTACATATTGGGTTCATCATCTCTGGGGTTTTTTTTTTTTCAATCTCTTTAAGGGTCTCATTGTCCTCCGGTCTTTCCTCAAGTCTAGTGAATGTTTATAATCATTACTTTAATTGTCTCAGGTCTGTCTCTTCACTTAGGTCTTTTGCTGTGGTTTGGTCCTGTTCTTTCATTTGGAAGATATTCCTCTGTCCCCTTATTTTGTCTAATTCTGTTTCTGTGGGAGGAAAGACAGCTCTGTGTTCTGTGACTGAACGTAATGGCCTTATGGAGAAGAGGTCCTGGAGTGCCCTGCCGGGTCCCCTGTTCACTAGCACCTGGCGCTTCAGACGCGCGCGCGCGCGCGCTGTGTTGCTGAGTCCTGGCTGCTTGTTTCCTCCAGTCTGGTGGTCTGCAGAGGGGCTCTCGTTGCCTGTTGTGAACAGTGTTTGGTGCCCTGACTGGCGGGGCTGTTTCAACAAGCTGTGCCCTGGCCTGCTTGTGAAATGACACCTGCCCCGGCCGCCTCAGCTGAGGTCCCTCCAAAAGCACGGGTTGGAGACGAGGTGTTGGAGGGGCTGCACTGTGCTTCTGGGAAAGGGGACTGAACCCATGGTGCTGGGACTGAGGCCAGTGTGACTGGAAGAGGGGGATTCTGAGTATGGGGGGCCGGACTTGGTGAAAGCAACTCAGGTATCTAGTGGGCGCTGTGCTGGTCCCTGTATGTGGTCATGTTTATGCTGGGGGAGGGTGCCTCCTGGCTCCCTTGTTCCTGGCGGGGTTTCCCCATGACCCCGTCCCCCCCAGGCCACGCTCTGAGATGCGGACATCACTCTACCTCCCCGTCTGCCCCCAGTAGTTCTCACACTGCTGCGTCTACACTGTATCTTCGTGGGCTGTCTGTCGTCTTGTCTTTCGAAGGTGGGGACTCGGCTCCCTAACGCCCTCAGGTCTCCCAGAGCCGAGCTTGTTGGTTTTTAAAATTACAGGCTTCCAGTCCCGCTGGTTGGAAGAACTTGGGAAATTTGGCTTCTCTCATTTTCAAAGCCATATGTGAAGGTGATTTGTCTTCCCATGTGGGCTCCTCAGTGTGATGGTCTGGCTTCTACCCTTCTCGGTGCCACAGGCCCTTCCCTACAGTGGATGACCACGGTGCATTTCACTCCCAAACTGCCTTCTGCCCTCTCCTACCTCCTTCAATGCGGCCTCTTTACCTTTAGTTGTGGAGTTTGTCCAGCAATTCTTGGATCGTTTTCTCCGTCAACTACACACGTGTGAGTGTTCTCTAGTATCCGTGGACAAGGTGACCTTAGGATCGTCCTCCTCCGCCGTCTTCCAGGCCTCCTTCTGCAGTCTGTTTCAAAAGTCTATTTTGTGGGATGTTGAATTGCTCCCTGGCTTTTTGTTTCCATTCATGCAAAATCTTTTTCCCACCCTTCGCGTTCAGTCCCTGTCTTCACATGATGTGAGCCTCTTATAGGCAGTGGATAGAGGGGTCTCATTTTTTTAATTTTAGAAATTTTTTTAATTTTTAAAATTTTAATGTTTATTTTTAGTAGTTTATTGTCAAATTGGTTTCCATACAACACCCAGTGCCCTTCCCCACAAGTGCCCTCCATCACCACCACCTCTTCCCCTTCCCCTTCAACCCTCGGTTCATTTTCGGTATTCAATAGTCTCTCAAGTTTTGCGTCCGTCTCTCTCCTCAACTCTCTTTCCCTCTTCCCCTCCCCCCGGTCCTCCATTAGGTTTCTCCTGTTCTCCTGTTAGACCTATGAGTGCAAACATATGGTATCTGTCCTTCTCTGCCTGACTTATTTCGCTTAGCATGACACCCTCGAGGTCCATCCACTTTGCTACAAATGGCCAGATTTCATTCTTTCTCATTGCCATGTAGTACTCCATTGTATCCACTCATCAGGTTGATGGACATTTAGGCTCTTTCCATGATTTGGCTATTGTTGACAGATCAGATAAAGAGCTAGTATCCAAAATCTACGAGGAACTCACCAAACTCCGCACCCGAAAAATGAATAATCCAGTGGAATGGGCAGGGACATGAACAGACCCTTCTCCAAAGAGGACGTCCAGATGGCCAACAGGCACATGAAACAATGCTCAGCATCACTCATCATCAGGGAAATACAAATTAAAAAAATTTTTAATGTTTGTTTATATTAGGGATAGCACACGAGCAGGGAGAGGTAGAGAGAAGGAGACACAGAATCCCAAGCAGGCTTCAGGCTGCAAGCTACGAGCTGTCGGCAGAGAGCCCAATGTTGGGCTCAAACTCTCAAACTATTAGATCATGACCTGAACCAAAGTTGGATGCTTAATGGAGTGAGTACCACAGCTGCCCCTAGATGTGTCTGCTCTTGCTCCATTCGGCCACCCTAGTCTTTTAAAGCATTTAGTCCACTACAGTTAAAGTAACGATTGATATGTACTTACTGCCTTTTAAAATTTTCTGGTTTTTGCAGTTCTGTTCCCTTTTCCCTGTGACTTAATGACTTGAGTGTTATGCTTGAATTCCTTCATTTCTGTGTTTATTTCTTATAGGCATTTGGTTTGTGGTTACTTTGCCTTCCATCTAGAGCATCCTATGTACAGCAGTCTATACTGAGTTAATAGTTGCCAATGTTCAAGTGTGTTGTAAGAGCACACATTTTTATTCTTCCTACAAAACCCCATTGCTTTACATCTTACTTTGTCCCTTGATTGAATTATAGGTCTTGGCGACTCTGCTCTTTTGGTATTTCAACCTTCAGACTAGCCATGTAAGATATTTTTCTTTGATAGTATTTACTTATGATTATTTCTCTCCAGTCCCTTTCACATGTCTTGCAGAGCCGGTTTAGTGGTGGTGGACTCCTTTACCTGTTGCTGGTCTCCTTCTGTCTCCTTTAGTTCTTTAGAGTGGGAACCTTGCCGGGATAGGATTCTTGACCGTATGTTTTCCTTTAGCACCTTGAATGTATCCTGCCATTCCCTCCGGACTGCAAAGTCTCCCCTGGAAAAAACTAGCCGAGAGTCTAATGGGTGTTCCTTGTCATGTAACCAGTCTTTCTCTTGCTGCTTCTAAGATTTTCTCTATTGACCCTTTGACTCCAGTGTCTCAGTGCGGCTGAGTCACCTGGGACTCTGCCTCGGCATGGGGATGTCTGTTTCCTTCACCAGGTTACGGCAGTCATCCGCCATCCTTTCTTCAAACCGGGTTTCTGTCCCTTTTTCTCTTCTCCTTGTGGGAGCCCTAACATGTAAATGTTCGTATGCTTGAATTTGTCCCACAGGTCCCTTCAATTGTGCTTTAAATTTCTTTTCTTTTTTACTGTTCCAATGGCAGGATTTCCATGAGCCTATCTTCCAGATCATGGATTCCTCCTTCTGCATCATCTAACCTGTTGGTTCCCTTTAGTTTCCGTTTCCGTTATTATATTCTTCAGCTCAGATGGCTTCTTTGCATTTTCTTTCACGTTCTCGCTGCGTTTCTTCTCCTGAGTTTGGTGTGATTTCCATTACTGTTACTTTGAACTCTCTATCTGGTAGATCGCTGATCCTCATTTTTACTTAGTTCTTTTTCTGAGGTTTTGTCATCTTCTGGAACATTTGTCTTCTCAGTTTTGCCTGTTTGTTTGCTGTTAAGTAGACTGGTCACATTTCCAGGTCTGAAAAAGTGGGTTTACGCAGAAAGCTGCCTTATGGGGCCCAGTGGTACACACCCTCCCAGTCTCCCAAGCCAGGTGCTCCAGGGACGCCCCCCTGTACGGACTGCACGTATCCTCCTGTTGCGTCTGGAGACTCCCTGGCCTGTGGGTCTGGCCCTCAGCATGGCTGCGGTAGCTGTAGGCAAGCTGGTCGGTGGGGTCGGCAGCCAGTGAGCTGGCCAGGAGGACCAGCTGGGACTCCGGCAGGTGCTCAAGTGTGTGGGGCCAGCTCCCTGGGCAAAGGGCACGAATGCCAAATGAGGCTGCCCAGCCAGGGTGGCAGGGGCCCCCTTGAGATGCCCTCTAATTCTGAATGCATCCACGATGGATGTCTGAGAGCTCCCCGGGGCCTCTGTGATGAATTTGTTTGCAGTGTGTTGTCAGGGCTCAACTAGAAAAACAAACATAACGAGATCTGTTAGGATATTTTTTTGCAAGAAATTAGCTTGCATGTGGGGTGGGGGGAGATAGCTAGGTGGCTGTGAAATCCACAGGCAGGATGCCAGGAAGGGCATGACGTGAAGCTGCCCTTCCCAGGTGGAATTTTTTGTCCTTCAGAGCAGTCGGCTCCCTTCTCAGGCATGATCATAGCTCAGAACCCCGACTAGCACCCGTGACACTCGGGATCTGGATCTCTCCCAGGAAGAGAAGGGGCCACACAGGGCCACATGGAGTGAGAAATGCAGGGGCCTCGTCCTCACGGGCACCGAGTCTGCAGTTAGCGCTGTGTCTCCTGTTCTCCACGCAGTGCTCAGCCTAGTCGCAGAGGAAGCAGTAGGAGCCACAGGGTAAAAGTCAGTCTCCTGCCTTGTATTTACTGTCGGCCCCACGGGATGGGGGGATAACTTCTCTGAGCGTCAATTCCTAAACCTGTAAAAGCCTGGTTTTGAGATCTTTCCATGTTGCTATTTTACCCATCTGCCTCTTGTCTCTTGACATTAAATCATTCTTGGCACCTTCTAGGATCTGCCACCAACATCTACTGAGCAGTGAACGTGGGGCCCTCCTTCCCCCTCCAGGTCTGCATCTTGCTGCCACTTCTGCCGGAACAACAGCCCTCCCCTCCGTTTGGCCAAATCCTTATTGGCTTCTAAACAGGAAGGGTTTCTCAATCATCTCGAGTGCCGGCGGCCCTTCCCCGAGTTCTGCGCTGTCCGCCCTAACTCCCAGGGGATATAGCACGCTGGGGGCTGGGAAGACCACGGTCAAAGGGCACAGGTGGAGTCTTCCTCCACGCGGCTTACTGTCCAGCGTTTGTCTGTTCCCTTCAAAATTTGTCGTTAAACTGCAGTGTGGTGGACTGAGAGAAACTTCCTCTGTCACGGGTCATCAGGTCTACTGGGGCATGATGGGAAGACACAGCTCAGCCCCAGAATGTTTGGAGGCTTTCCCTGGTAGTGGCAGACTGGCTGGGGCCGACTGTTCTCTACCTTCTGGTCTAGGAAAGAGCTCAGTTATGGGAGTTTAAAAAAAAAAAATGATGTGCTGGTTCTTAGATAATGTAAACAGGAAGTTGCCTTGAGCCAACAATGCCACTCTTGGGTTTACACTGCAAAGAACTGGGCACAAGTGTGCAGATTTATACGCAAGTGAATTAGAGCAGGACTCCTCACAGGAGCCAAATGGTAGAACTCAAATCAAGAGGTGATGGGTAAACATGTGGCCTGTCTGAGCAGCGGAATAGGAGTCAGCTGAAAACAACGAAGTACTGATGCGTGGTGTTCCATGAAATAAGCAAGGAATACTTGTTTAGTGGGGACAGGTTTCTCCTGGAGCGGTGAGAATATTCTGGGACTAGGTGGAGGTGGTGATGGTCATACAACACTGCAAATGCACTAATGTCGTGAATGGTAAATGTTGTCTTTTTTTTAATTAAAAAAATTTTTTGATGTTTATTATTGAGACAGAAAAACAGCATGAGCAGGGGAGGGGCAGAGAAAGAAGGAGACACAGAATCGGAAGCAGGGTCCAGGCTCTGAGCTGTCAGCACAGAGCCTGACGCAGGGCTCGAACTCACACACTGCAAGATCATGACCTGAGCCAAAGTCAGGCGCTTAACCGGCTGGGCCGCCCAGATGCCCCTAAGTTTTGCGTCTTGTGCCACACGTGGTAGGTGCGCCGCTCTGCGTCACTGCTGTCTGGTACTCCGTGTCCCAAAACCTCAGAGGCACATTCTTGAAAGTTGTAGGAAGCCTATGGGGTTCCCCGCTCAGTGTGGACAGGTTTTGAAAGGTTTTTAAAGAATATTTAGTATTCTACAAGCCCTCCTATGTGATAATCCTACTTTACTATTTGCTCGAGGCTTTAGTTCATAAATGCGATTCTAACCCCTTCACCTAGTCTGCTTCGGGGCTCTACCAAAATACCATGAACTCCCAGGAACAGCAGACCTTTATTTCTCCCAGAGCTGGGGGTGGGGTGCCCCCATGCCAGGCTTGCAGAAGGTCATCGCATGGAGAGCTGCCCTCCCCCAGGTGGGCTCTAATCCCCTGCGTGAGGACTTCCCCCTCGAAACCTGATTGCCTCCCAAAGGCTCCACCTCCTAATACCTTTAACCTTGGGGTAATTAAGACCAGATATCAATTTTCAAGGGCGCCTCACCATTTGAAGTTTTTCTCCCCGAGATTCTTGTTTAAAGGGCCGATATCCTCTGGCACATTGCAGTGGATTTGATCACATGAAGATAGGACTCCCCAGAGGAACACCCCCCACGGTCTTTATTTCCTGTCTGGGTCGAGGTGGGAAGCCGGGAAGGTGCTTGGAGTTCTCCTGAAGTCAAGCACAGATGGGATCAGGAGGGCTGCTCAACCATCTTCTTGGATTTAAGTCAATGTTTACATTGTGGATGGGACGTTGTCTTCAGGATAATCGAGGTTTGCCTGTTGGTCTTTCCTCTGCCGCTGTTTTCATACAGCAGAGAAACCTGCCAGTAGAACTCAAGGACCTTGAACTCCATGACGTGGCGCACCTGCCCGGGAGGACACTCGAAAAAGGCCTCTTGTAGCACTGTTAGGATCGCAAGGACTCTGCCCTCACCTCAGGTCCTCTGGGAGGAACGGGTAATGAAATCGGCCTGCGCATTTAATCAGAACTGTGCGGTTTCTCACCCACTGCCTTAAAATCCCAAAGTCTTTGAAAAACCAGAGGGACTTTTTGATACTAAAGCCGAAAAACAAACTTGGCAGCAACCCCCGAGCTGAGCCAATGCAAGGCTGATGGGCTTTGTCCTACTTGGAGCATGTCCACGTTTTCCGGTAGGAAGGTTAATCCGGTGCTGGATCGTGGGGTGCTGCCCCACCTCTCGGCCGACACGAAGGCAGAGAGAACACATATGTGATCCAAGTTCCTCGCCATTCCTGGTGGTGAAAGATGTGGCCCCAAAGTTCTGGAAGGACGGCAGGTGTATCTTACAGTGCAGGGTTTGTTTTGAGCCGCGGTGGTTAATGCCCACACCCCCTGCTGATGCCGGGCTAACGCTGCACACCTGCGTTCCAGAAGGTCTTTAGAAATCCAGCGCGACCTTCAATACTACTTGATGATGTGAGCTCGCACCTGGGCGAGAGCACGTGGCCTCTAGCACGGGGGACACGCGAAACCCCGTTCTACGCACCGTGATGGTGACCACAGAGCAGGACGTAGATGAATTAGCTCAGGGGATGGAGTCCGAATTCTCTGGTTTTCCCAGCCTCCACCCCCCCGCCCCCATCCCTTTAATCCTTAAAATGCATGCTTGAATCCCAGCTCCTTTCAGGGACTGTTGAAATCCCTGCAGGGACAGCAGGAGCCACGGGAAGGGACCTGCCCCTATCTGCCCGGAGGCACCCTTCCCAGCCTCGGGAAACCTTTAGTAACACAGCATCTTTTAAGCCAAGAGATCAAAGGACAGCGGACAGAATGTAACGCCGTATTGCTGGGTAATCTCTCTTACCACGGTGTATAGTGTGGTGACCAGGGAGGCAGTTTTCTCTCGTGGATCAGGATAAGTCGAAACACGGTCTCTGACGAAGGTTTCTGCACCCAGACGCCTGCGGCAAGCCGCCTTGTCACCTGATCTCTGGGAGGATTCTCTGCAGATCCTCTGGTGGGGAGGGGGCCAGGCTGCGGTCACACTGTGCGAACCCACAGCGAGGGGCTGGCTCTTCTCCACCTGCCCCTTCAGAATGTGAAGTCTAGGAGGAACACCAGGTGGAGGCTGGGGGCCTCTCTTTCCCTCTGGCTTATGTTCCAGCCACCCTCCTAAACCACAGAAATCCATATTCAGTTGGGAGCTCCAGCAGCGTGGTTAAAAATAAGGCAAAATTTCTTCAAATAGCCACTCTCTGATATGCCATCCATATGCACGGACCAAAGGGTTTTAGAATTTTTCAGTGGATTTAAATAATTGGGCTAATTTGTATCCTATGCTTGTCTTCTAGGGGGTGCTTATTACAGGTGGGATTTTGCAGGTCATTCCAGGAGATGCCAAATCATCATTCAGTTCGATTTGCTTCTCTGGGGCTGGTGTTGATTTCTAAACTTAAACATTTAAGAAAGGATCAGCCCATGTTTTGTATCATGCAGGGAGAAAAAAAACCAGTAGATTACATCTAAGAATTGCTCATCGTAGCCTTTATGCAGAACAAAGAAATACGTTAGAAACGTTCTTTTTCGGAACGCGTCTTTAGCAACCGCTGTCCGAAAGCCCTCACTATCTTATCAGGACTTCATTACTCGAAGGTTTGTGAAATAGGCAATATTTCAAAATTGTAAAACATAAAATAGGCTGGGGATCTTCCATTTGCATATAAATAGAGAAGAATTCAGACCCACACTACTAGGGAAAAGTGATTTTCTACATTTTTCATATAACTTTCACTAAATTAGACTTTTAAAATGTCCTTGTCGTGCAGATTATTACTTCCTATTTAAACAGTGAAAATGAAACTTTTCTCAAGAAAAAAACTCACAAGAGAACCTCTGTTACTAAATTCCAGACAAATGAGAACCCTGTGCGTGAAATGATTTTCCTGCACTACCCGTGGATCGCTCTCCTTCCGGAGAGCCTCATCAGCTGATGGGCACGTCGGGGGTCCACTGTTCCCCTGCTTCTTCCAGATGACCCAGTGCTTTCTGGAAGGCTCTGTGGTCCCAGCATCCACGTCTCTGAGGGTTGACACCGTGTTTCCTGGTTTATCCCAGGCCTTCGTGGGAGTGTTCAGCTGGCCTGGGTTCTTACCTGGAGGCCCTGGGAGGCAATCCCCTGGCTCTGGCTCAGGTGATCAGCAGACTTGAGTTCAGTGGGGCCGGGGTCCCCATTTCCCCGCTGGCTGCCTGCCAGGTAACGTCTGTCTGTCTTCAAGCCTGTGAGGGCCTGCTGCGTCCCCCTCAGGCTGCAGGTGTGACGTCTGTCTCCTGGTTGGAGCTGCAGGAAGGTCTCCATCTTCAAGGGCTCACGGGACTTGACTGATCCCTTGGGGTAATCAGTCTCCCCATCTCAAGGTCTGGACCATTATATTGATAGTCTTTTTTCTATGTAACATGGCCATTCCTAGGTTCTGGGGATCAGAGAATGGACACTTCTTTGGGGGGAGTGGGGGCGTATTCTGCGTATCACGTTCCCCAAATAGCCCGACGTCTGTGCAAAAACTTGATCCGCAGTCATGTGCACCCCGCTGCACATCTGTATCCAAATATACTCGTGTCTCCTTGCCCCCACCGTGGTGGCTGGTTAGCAGGACCTCCTGGGTGCTGTGGAGGTTGTCCTTCCTCTCGTGGGCATCGCAGGTCCCCCAGAATCAGGGAGCCCCTGGTCTCCATCTCCTGGCCACAGGGTCCACTCAGACAACCCCTTCCTTTCCTGCCAAGCAGCAGACCGTGCCGCAGGGAGGAACCCGAAGTCCGGGTGCCGGCGCAGGTGACCAGCTGCACCTGCCTTCAGGTCCAGGGAGAGGTTGGAAGCACCTGCACTGCCCACCTTCCCTCGTGCCACACCGTACCCCCCCCCCCCTGTGGACATCAGCCTTCCTCTCCAGGAGAGTCTCCAGGCTCCTTATCTACTTCCTCAGGGGAGGGGACTGACCAACAGTGACCTTCCAGGCTTCTTTCTTGAGAGAACGAAGTGAAAACATCCCATCTCTCATGGAATCTTCTCAGGAGAGTGGTTATTTTCTCAGCCACGTCGGCGCTGCACATGGATGTCTCTCTGGGTCGTGGTTCTCAGCCCCCTGGGGTGCAGAGAGGTGGGGTGTGACCACTGGAGGTGGCCGACGATCCCTGCAGGTGGAACCTCAGGGCTCTCAAAGAATTTCAAGCTTTGTCGGTGGCTCTTGGGGCTCAGGACTGCTGTCCGACCGTGGGTGCATTTCCTCCTGCAGGCGGGCTTCTTCCAGGTGGTGAGGGGGAAGCTGTGCAGCGTGCTGCCTGGTGCTGGGGGCCTGGGTTCCAACCAGATCATGGTCTGGACCCTGGAGCTGTGGTAGGGAAACAGAAAATATGAGGGCACCTTGTTAGAGGGATTTTGCCAAAAGTAGCTTTATGCTAACAAAGGGGGGTGTGTGAGACGTGGCTGGCTTTTGCCCCTGCTGGTGGGAATGGGGTGAGAAGGCTGCGCCCCGGGAGCCATGGCCGCACTGCTCCCAGAGGCTGGTGCTCCAAACCAGACGAGATCAGAAGCCCCAGAGCCTTGGCCTCCGTCCTGCCTCCTGCTCACAAACCATGTGCTCTGAGACCAGGTGCCATTTGAGCCTCGATTTCTCCGTTTGTATGGTTTCAATAATTCCGTCTTTATTGCTGTAGAAGGTGCAAAACCACTACCCTTGGGGAGGGGCTTGGAGCAGGGCAGGAATTGTTTCCCTAAAACTGGACTTAACAGTGTCATCAAAGACTGATCTTGTTTGGTAATAACGGGCACTCAAAATCAGCTTTATTGTCAAAGCCTAAAAAGAAAAATGTTTTGAGAGTGTAGCGCTCATTGGCGGGTTGACCCAGGGCTCTGGATTCATGCGGTCTGAGAACCACAGGGTGGCCCTGGGGAGGAGCCTGGCTATCCAGCAAGGGGGCGGGTCCTTTGGAAGTCTGGGAATGCTTCGGGGTCACAGATGAGGGTCGGATCCTTGCTGGAGGCTGGCTGGGTTAAGCTCTGCCCAATGCCTGATGTCCCCTGATGTATTCTGGAAACTGCACCTTGTGGAAGGGATCTACAGGAAGACACTTGGATAGAAAGACTGGACATGGGTAATCAAATCATGGACATCAGTGGTTACTGGGCAGCTTTTTCCAAAATAGTCTTACGATATTTGATAAATGAAAAATCCTCACGATGTCCAGGATTTTCATGATCACAGAAGGCTTATGGCACAATTTTAGTGGGAAAGGAGAGCCCAGGATTTCTACTCAGAGTCAATATCATGTAAGGGAACGGACAGGAAACGGGTCCAGGCTGTCCGTGGTGGTTGTCTCCAAAGGTGAGAACTCGGGAGGCTCTATCTCCTTTATCTCTTATGTTCCGTTCTCCCACACGCGATAGATGCATGTTTTCTAACATACATGTTTTTTTTTTTTAATGGCAGAGAGCTCAGTGTCCATTTCAGGGTTTAAAGGAGCCCCCTCCCAGGGTGGATGCTGAGCAGGGGATGCTTGGCCCAGAGGACCCCCCACTCCCTCCCGACCCCGTATGCCTCAGCAGGTGTTTCTTGTCTGCCTTTCAGGGGTCCACTTTTCCTCTGAGACCCAGATTTTCTGTCCAATGAGGGAGGGGAATTAGGCAAAGGTGTGCCCTGGCCCCCATGAGGCCAAGTCCTTTTTCCCCAAGAGAAAAGGCATTAAGCACAGCACCTGCGTGTCCACGTATCACAAATTCAGTTGTGAGGCCTGTGGGCGTAGGAAGGGCCATCCAGGGCTCACTGATGCGTCAAGGGGGTCGGAGGCTTCCCAGCTCAGGGCCTTGTTAAACATCTTCTTTTTGTTGGTCAGCTATTACCACTCGCCACCTTCTCCCGCACCTGCCTTTTTCTCTTTAAGGTGTGAACGTCGTTCTGGGTTGTGCACTTGAGATTCGCTGTCGTCACCATGCTGAACATTGGGTCCCAGAACTTCTGATTGGAAGTTATTTCCCTTTGGTGTCTCCCCATTTCCCCTCGTCTCTAGTAGCCACCGTTCAATGGTTTCTAAGAGTGCAATTTTAAGATTCCACTGGTGCGATCCTGATCATAGTATCTGTCTCCCCCTCTGGCTGATTTCACGTAGCAAATCCTCCTCTGGGCTCATCCGCATTGTTGCGTCTGACAGGATTTCCTTACATTTTTGTGGCGGAAGAATATCCCACTGCCCATCTCTACACCACGACTCCTGTACCCATTCATCTGTTGAAGGGCACTTGGGTGATGTCTGTGTCTTGGCTGTTGTTGGTGATGGTGCTATGAATGTTGGGGTGCAGACCTGAGGGAAACAGAAAAGCCTCGTTCTGCCATGTTGTTGACTTAAACATTTTGACTATTAAACCTGTTCATAGCACACTGAGTGTTCAGTTATAAAGACTCATTATTGTAAAAGAATAATTGTTTTTATGAGCTGATTAGCAGGGGAATTTCAGTATATGAGAAAGCTATCTTTAGCTCATTTTCTCTTATCTGGTAACGCCAATGTCTATCTTTGCTTACTAATGAATAATCTATTTCAAGGAAAAGAGATCAAGACTCTCTTGATAATATATATAATGAGAAATTCTCAAGACCCCCCAAAGGACCAACATGAAATACTGAATCTAGCTTCCTGTACTCTTCCACACATCCACACCCTAACCCCGAATCCACACACCTTGTCATACGTGTTTGAAGTTGCATTGGAAGGGGATAAACTGAGTTAGGTTTTGTTGATCCAAAGGATGTGTGGCATGAATTATGCATCACGCACATAAGCTATGAAAGCAAAAAGCACAAATAAGTAAATGTCACTTTTGGGTTTTCCTCAAAGAGCACGCTGATGAGAAGCATGCTACGGACATAAATACGGTGACTGCTTTAAATGTCAAAGAATGCAAAATTTACCCTCCACACGTACAAGCTTCTCTCCCCTCTCTCCAGGATCCCCGTGCAATATTCATGAAGATGAGCGTCAGTGATTTAGAAAAGTCAGTAATTTTTGTCCCATGAGGTCTAAACATGAGTAATCCATTCGTGGCCAGACTAGGAACAAAATCACCACCAACAAGCATTGCAGAAAAAGGTCTGTTCACTAGATGTACGAGGGACCAGTACCTACCAAAGTAAACTGACTTTATGCAGGGCCTACTTAAATGTGAATTCTAAGTCCTTGGTTTTGCTGGGGATACTGGAATGAAAAAAAAAACCTAATACTTGGGAGGAGTTTATTACCATTGGTTTTGTTACCAAAATGTCATGTCCCGACCTTTCTATTTTCCCAAAGAAAATGGTCCAGACAGGCGGGAGAGCTGGTGTATTTCAGAGGGAAGATTTGAAAGACTCAGAGTGAAACCTATGCCTGCCAGAGAGGTGGCAATGTCCCAAATGAAGAAACGCCCAAGAACCTGGCTGTGGACAGAGGGCTGTTCTAGCGGCGAAGGCCATCTTAAGGAATCCTGTATAACTAGGCCTCGGTAATGGTGGGGACAGGCTGTGGCCTGGGCGTGAGCCTCAACGTCCGTACCATCCTTCGCTTTTTCTGTCTGATGACTGATTACTCTTGTGGTCCAGGCAGAGTTCTCTGGGCTGTGGTTGGGGCAACAGGAATCGTAAAACCACGTTTTCCCCATGTAGCTCCGCTGCTACTCTCTACAAACTCACTGATCTTTTCGGCTGTGCGGGAAGGGAATGGTGAGGCAGACTGCGTGTGTTTTGGTGGAGCGAAGTTCTGGTCTGTGTTTTCGTCATCTTGTGTTTTCAACCATGACCATATTAAGCAATGAAATCCAAAAAAAAAAAAAATAGGAGTCCATTTAGAACAAAGTCTTAGAATGTCCTTCCCTATTCTTGCATAATTAACATGCTCAGCATCTTCCCATGAGTCCCAGCCCAGCCTTTTTACGAAGCCGACTCTGGTGGCTTTCCTCTGATGCCCTCTGATACTTTCAGTCCACACTACATTTAATGATAACGTACGCCCACTTGCTTGCTCAGGGTAAGTCTTGTTTTCCCAATGAGGTTACCACAGACTTGAGGAAACCTTTCTTCTCTCCCTGGACTTCGTTCGCCACCTGAGTGCATGTAGGACGTGCTGGGAACATGGGCTGGTTGAGATCTGATACACAAACCGAACCCGTGTGAGGCTGACTTTAATCCGCTGAGAAGGCTCTGATAAGCCAGTCTAGACAGCAGTCTCAGAACTGCTGAACATTCTGAGACCTAGGACACTCACCCAGGGGTGAGTAATGGGGTGTGGACAAAACCTTCAATCCCTTCTGACCCACCTGCCATGACCCTGTGGGTTCCTTAGGAGCAAAGGGGTTCCCCTAAGCCAAGGTCAGAGTGAGGAGTGTATTGGTGTGACAATCCTATGGAACAGTTAAGCGTCGGTAAATCAGTGACCCTGATTGTGAATGTAGGGTACAGTGTCTTGGTGTCTGAAGTGATCAAAAACTTAACCAATTATTAATATAGAAAATAAACATGGTAGAAAACCATGCACACTGGCAGATACCTGGTAGGGTCCTGGAGGTTTGTCAATGGAGCTCAGGGATCTGGGTTTAGGGAGAACAACTTTGCAAGTGGCCTTGAGATCAAGGCCCATGGCTGGCGAGGCACGTGCTGACCTTGCCCTTCCTGTTAACTCACACGGGTTCTGCCCTCCCTCCCTTACGATGAATTCACGACATTTCTTCCTTCATCCTCTTTCTCCCACCAGCCTCCTGCCTGAAGTCTGTCTCCTTATCTCCTTTTGAAGGTGATATTAATTCTTCTGTAGGTCATACTTGGATACCCTTGTCTAGTGTCTGGCTCTGTTTGACCTGTGTGTCTAGTTTTGGAACCACCACCACAATCAAGAACTAGAAAAGTCCCATCACTCTTTCCAAATCCCGCCCCCCCCCCACCCACCCCCGCTTTCTACTCCACCTGTCACAGAGCATCTGGTGGTTTCTGGTCCTGTGTGGCTAGATTAGAGGGCAGGTGCTTGTTCAACTTGGTAGGAAATTGGGAAATTATTTTCCAGAGTAGACGTGCTGTAGTGTAGACACACCAGCAACATAGGGGAGTTCAGCCACCCTGTGTCCTCTCCAGTGCTGGTCTTTGTTCTTTAATGAGACTTTTAGGGGTGTAGTATCGTCTCATGGTTTTAATGTTTTTTTCCTGATGACTGATGTTAACATTTTTCCTGTACTGTTTGCAGCTCCCTTACTAGACCCCAGACAGTTTGCCCTTCTTATTAGGGTGTTTGTTTTTCCCCTCAAGTCTTGAGAGTTCTTATAGGACTAGATACAAACCCTTTTTCAAATAGAATTTTGCTTCTGTTTTCTTCCAGTGGGAGGGGTCTGTTAATGCCCTGAATGGTGTCGCTCCTGGAACTCCAGTTTTAGTAAGAAATTTAGCAAATCCTGGGGTGCCAGGGTGGCTCAGTCGGTTAAGCGTCCGACTTCAGCTCAGGTCATGATCTCACAGTTCGTGGGTTCGAGCCCATGTCAGCCTCTGTGCTGACAGCTCAGAGCCTGGAGCCTGATTCAGATTCTGTGTCTCCCTCTCTCTCTGACCTTCCCCTGCTCACACTGTCTCTCTCTAAAAAAATAATTAAAAATTAAAAAAAAAATTTAGCAAATCCTTCTAATGAGTCCTTTTTTTTTTTTTGGTGCATCTTATCTATGAGATCTGTACCAAACTCAGGTCAAAAAGACTTTAGTTTTAGATTTAGGTTTGGGTGACTAAACAATGAAAATCTAAAACAACAAGGTTTGAGAAGATCATCTTGGGCTGAGCGTGTGTTGCCTGTGTGTCCTTCTCCCCAGAGCTCGTAATGAGGACGGTTCCTGATTGGGGCACAAAGCAAGCCAGTCAGATGGCAGGCAAGTTACAGATCCGCCTTTGTCCATGACTGAGCCTGGCGGGAAAGTGCATGCTTTCTCTTTCCTAAATCCTTAAACAAGAGCAAGTGGGTGCTCTAGACGTTACTATTGACTCACGGTGCTGCGGTGAATAATGGTTAGCACCGGCCTGGAGCAATGCAGTTCCTTTTCTGTATCCAAGTAGTAAAGAGACCAGAACTGTTTCCAGAGACTAGTTATTATCTAATTTAAAGGAAAAATAAAGCATTTTAAACATACCTGGGTTTTTAAAAATAGTTTTAAGGGACAGAGATACCTTTTCTTTGCAAAGCCGGTCACCAAATGAAGACGGTAGGAAGATCGATTTTAGGGGACTTCCCGTCCACAGATGTCTGAAGACTTAGACCAGGGGTGACTGACCCGCAGTTATGCCTTCAGTCATCTAACTCCTGTTTGCGATGGGCTGTAAGAAACCTTTTCCAACATTTTAATTATTTTGGGAATTTCACAATTGGATAGCATCATCTTTTTCTATCACAGGAGTTAAATATAAACATTCAATGTCCTACTTTTTGTAATTCTGGCAATTTGTTCCCGTCTAACGTTCCAGGATCCTGGGGGAAGGGCTCTTGGTCTAGTGTATTTGGGTGTATGTCCATCTAAAAATAGGAGCGCCTTACCATTTGTTCCAGTACTTAGAGACATCCATCAGTCACAAAACAGAGGCAAACATCCTCTTTGAAAGCGAGGCATCTCGGTATCTCCCTTTCCAGTGATCCAGGTAGATGGAAACCCAGAAGGACTATTTCCAGGTTCTGCTTCTGCCTTGCTGCGTCGCCCCTTACGCGGCTCTGGCACGGACGGGTCGCGTGACCACGTGCTTCCTGCACACAGGGCAGTTTTGCCCACCCTGCTCACGTAGTGTGATGGGGTTTTGGGGGCCATTTTTATTTCGCTTTGTTTAACCTTATGACTCTGCCCTGAGGGCGCACCAGGAGTCTCTCTGCCCTGAGATCCATGTGTATTTCTTCAGCTAATTCCTGGGCTCCCCGTCCACCAAGCCCCGGGCGGGTGGTGAGCAGACAGACCCAGATCCCACCTTGAGAAACCAGGGGTTGACATCCAGATCTCTCGGTGTGCCTCTGTCCCCTGATCTGAGTGCGCCATCCATTTTATCCCCACGGGGGCTCTGTGCCAGGGTTGGCAGACCGATGGTGCCCAGTGAAGGAAATGGACGAGCCCGCCCCACTGTTGACAAGGTGTGTGGCTTGGATGATTTTGTCCAGGCTCTTGGTGCTTTTCACCCCTTACTTAAAAATCGGGGATGAGTGTGGATCATTTCGTGTGTTGGTGAGGACCGACGACACTGTAAATCGCAGGGCTGGGGTCTTGTCAGTGTTCAGGCTGCCAGTGCCTTTGTGAACCGTGATTCCTGCAGTGAGAACTGTCCCCCATCCTGTCTGCAAAAACCATCATTGGTAGTCTAGGGCTTTGTGACACTTCTGTTCCGGTTAGGATTTGATTCATCAAAAAGAGAACGCAAATAGATTATCAGAGCTTAGCTGGGGCATGCTCATTCCACAGATGGATAAAGGGCTTCACAACAGGAGGTTCAGAGTCAGACACTGAATCCTTGCTTAGTGCACAGAGCTGTTTACCTCCCATGTGAGAGATGAGGTTCAGGAATGAATCGGGAAGAGGCAGCTTCTGGTTCCAAGGTCATCCCTCTTGAAGTGACGGGGTTTGTGTTGACTTGGGTGCGGTGTTCACAGTAGGTGACGCCTGCCATCGCCTAGCTCCAGTTAGGATGGTACCGGCTGAGGAGGGAGGGTGTCTGTGGCCGAACGGGCATGTCCTGTGGCATGACGCCATTGGCTGCTGGAGAAAGGTCTCCTGGGCCTATGGTTCTCACCATCTCCCTCTGTGCTGGACACTCGGTACAAAGAACTCACAAGCAAGCAAGTGCCCTTCGTAACATGCAGATAAGCAAATAACAAGACCATCAACTCGATCTCTCAGAAGGAGCCTATGGGTTTGTTTTTTTTTTTGTTTGTTTTTTTGTTTTTTTGTTTTTTTTGCCAGAACCAGGCTAGGTGAGCTCCACCTGGTCCCGTAGGCAGTGGACACCTGAGTGTACCCACCACCACGTTGCAAGACCGCCTTGGCCTGCCAGCTTCCCCTGTGTCCTCCTGATGGTTGAGCCCAGTCACCTCCTTGCCGGTGCGGCTGCCCAACTGTCCCCAGACTATCCTGGATTTGGAATCCCAGCTCTTAATCACCACTTTGATTTCCACTCTCTCAAAGCCTCTGGAGGGGTCCGACTTGACCAACATTTTGGGAGATGGAGCATCGGACCATTTCGAGCCTCCAGCAACTCACAACTGCATATTTGGTACCCTCGTCTTTTTTAAACATTTATTTTTGATACATATAGAGACAGCACAAGCAGGGGAGGGGCAGAGAGAGAGAGAGGGAGACACGGAATCCGAAGCAGGCACCAGGCTCTGAGCTGTCAGCACAGAGCCAACGCAGGGCTTGAACCCACAACCGTGAGATCATGACCCGAGCTGCAATTGGATGCTCAACCAACTGAGCCACCCAGGCGCCCCAGTGCCCTTGTCTTTAAAGGACCCTGTGGACCCTTCTGGGCAGCACGTTTGGCCTGCTGAGCCATCCTCACACCGTTTCCTTTGGCTGAGCCTGTCCTGAATCCCACGCTAACCCCACCCTCTGTTAAAACAGCCCCGTTCCCCCGGGCAGAGAGGCTCATTCCCTTCTCTGCTCCTTTCTCCTCCGCTATTCTGAAACTCACACACATTGCCCTGCGCCTTGGAAGTCAGGGTCCACGTTTGGAAATCAACAGGATTGTTTCCTAAATCAGGTCAGCAAACTGCAGGCCTCAAGCAGAACCCAGTCACGTGGATATTCTGTAGATAAAGCGCCATCAGACGCCGCCATGCCCACATGTGTCTGGCCACTTCCCCACCACAGCAGGGCAGAGTGAACGCAGGGGAGAGTGGCCTGCAAAGCCTGGGCTAGGTGCTTCCAGCACTTTCTAGAATAAGCCTGTTGACCCTGCTCCAAACTGTGGGTGTTAGGATCTCTCGGGTTGCTAACCTCACCCTGTGTGAAATTGCTTTTGACTAATTCTAGTTCATTAAAGTTTGTTTTGAGAGAGCAAGTGTGTGCAGGGGAGACGGTGGGGAGGGGGAGTTCCAAGCAGACTCTGTACTGTCAGCACAGGGCTCCATCTCCCAAACTGTGGGAATGTGGCCTGAGCCGAAATCAAGTCACATACTTAACTGAGCACCCCTAGGTGCTAAGTCCAGTTTAAATGCTTTGATTTCTTTGACCTACAAGGTGCTAAGTGCAAGATCCCAGTGCTGCGTGGACTGGGCGTATCGTGTCCTGAAATCGAGGGGTGTTATGTTTGGAAGAGACTGTGCCACCCCAGCTCCTACCTCGCCCCACAGCGAAGACTCACCTCATCAAGATTAATATTCGCTGATCTTCATCCCAATCTGCTTAGCCCACAGCGCCTTTCTTCTCCGAGAGCTGCTCTGAACTGAACTCGGCTGCCTCAGCTCTCCGCACCTGGAAATGTGTGTTTACTTATAAATGTGTGTAACTGCTTTAAAATGATTACTACGGTTTCCATCTCAAATGCCACTTTTACGTTATTTTGCCCTATTTAGAACTGCCTGGAAGTATTTTTTTTTTTAGAGGACTTGCACTTTTACTGGGCTGGGTGGGGGGAAACTTCACATGACCTAAATGTCCTTGATCACCTTGTATTTCTGTCATGAATGCAAAACCTCCACGTGGTGGAAGATGATGCCAGTGTGGTTTGGTCAGGAGAGAAGTGGGCAGCGTTTCTGTTCTGGCTAATTGATTCAGAGAAGTCCAGCCGAAATGCATACAGAAAACACCAGAGGGGGAGCTGGGTCATGGAACCGAAAAGTAGGAGAGACGCAGGGTGGTGGGGCTGGTCCCCGTCAGGGTCTCCGGAGGCGTCGGAGGAGGAGTCTTGGGCAGGCGGACCTCGGATAGGACCACTCAGCCTGACCCCGTTTTCTCGACATGCAGGTTCCTGGAGCCTGGACGGGGTGAGTGTGGGCACCCCCAGTGCGGGGGGCGCTCAGCAGGTGGCTGGCTTGTCTCAGCCCCAGGGAACGGAGAGGGCACCTGGCTGCCCTCCCTTCCCAGGTCAAGACAGTGAAGCTGGCATCCTCGGGCTCCATCAGGCAGGTGGTATGTTTTCTCATTCGAAGCAGACCCGCAGAGCTGAAAGGCGTTACCTAGGATTGCATCGCTCCTTTGAGACCTGGGGCTCCAGTTTTGGAAGAAGACTCGGGAAGTAAGTTTACTGGAAGAGCTTAGTTTTCCATCTGCAGGGAGCCTGCGGGTGTTGCAGGGGCAGAAACCAGACGTCCGTCTGCATCCCATTTCTGCCTCTTAGCAGCCCGTGCCCTGGGGGATGATGTGGTTTGTCCTGGGCCCGCTACTGGGACACGGGAAGAGGGAGTGTCATTCTGTAGGTTCACGCACCCTGACGTCAATGACGCACGTGCGGGCTGGTTGGGGGTGACCAACGATGTGCAGGAACTTCAGCGGCTCCCCGTACGTGGGGGTCATCACACAGGCCCATCACGCTCCCAGGGCCACGCCTGGAGCCCCCGTAAAATGCTTCTGGCTTTGAGCTGGGTTTACATTTTGATCTATGGGTTATAGTTTCAGATCAGGCCCTGAGTTAGCAAAGGACACACACTTGTCTGTCTGGTCTTTGTAGGATGGGATCCGAGACCCTCGTCCCCTGAGAAATGCCACTGAAATCTCTTCTTCACGTACGAGTAACCGTAGGTGAGGCTGGAATGTTTCTACTGGCTGCAGAGGATCAAAGAAAAGAGAAGGCATTTGTGGACGTGAGGCACGAGCTGGAACGAGCCTCCGCACCAGGTCTCCTGTGTCTTCTGTCTTCACGGTGACCCCGGGTGGGCGGGTGCCGTCCATCCCTCGCTAGCCTGGGCGGGAGGTGCGGGAACTGTGCGGGGCTGCAGTCTCTGGGTCCCAGGGGCTCCACGCTCCAGACAGGCTCCCGGCTGCTGTGACTTCCTGTCCTTTAGACGAGGTAAACCGGGACACGCACATGCACGAAGCTCGTGCACAGATCGTAGGAACACACGTGTGTCACTCATGTGCACACACCACATGCACACACACGTCTACACATATACACCCCACCCACACACACACACACCACACACCCGAATGACACCATCTGCAAGCATGGCACACACCACACCCTCACAACATGCATCCGCCTCCCACGTGCATGCACCTGCGAGTAGACTTACGCACGCACTGACAATACCTCGTGTGCGTCTACACTGATTCACCTACGTCCACGTGCAATTCAGGGTGCCTGCGGTCACGCACTCACACCCTCCTTGCACACGCGCACACACACACACGCACACACACGGGAACACAAGCATCCACACAGGTGCTCACTCCTGCTGGCCTGAGGGGTGGCTCCCGCGTTCAGAACCATCGTCTCACGAGAGCCACGTTGAGCTCGGAGCCAGGGCTGCCACCCCTTCTCTTATCCCCCGGGTCGTGCTGGGCCGGGAAGCCCTGTAATCCCGGGACACGCACCGGCCGCGCCGACGCTCTGGAACGGGCCGACTCCACGCCTCGCCGACACCTGGCGGCGGTCACAGCAGCAGCAACGGGAATGTTCTGGGCCCACGGCATGGCGGTGGTCACGCGCGTTCATCTCCCCCAACGGGTATTTTCCATCCCTACCTCGTGGGCCAGTGAACTAGGGCCTGGGGTCAGTACTGGACCCGCAGCCAGGGGAGCAGCGGGACAGCACCGGGCGGTTATTCCCGGGACCGACCGCGCATGTGCTCTGCCCGTCCCGGGGCATTCGTGCAGTGGAGTCTGCTTCCTGTCGCTGCCTTAGTGACCAGGGGTCTTAGGATGACACGCAGGGGACATGCTGAGGTCTCCACCTCCTGTCTCTCAGAAGCCACACAGCACCCCCAGGTCATGGGTGGCTTGCTCTCGCCCGTGTACTTGGGGACGGAAGATGATGACTTCATCTCAACAGCAGGGACTCCCCTTCCCGAGGGCAGGAGAAGCCCCCGAAGGGTGCTGAGCCAGGGCAGATGGCCTTGGAGCCTCGGGGGTGTGCTGGGGACAGGTGACGAAGGTCTCATATTTGCAGGACTTCACATAAACACCTGTAGTCAGCAACAGGACAGACAGGACGAGGCCAGACAGAAGATCCCCAAATCTCGTCACGTGAACGGGACACATCCCCCCACCTGTCCCTGGGAGTCGGTGGGAGCGTGGCCACTTGCCAACATACAGAAACATATGCTTTTAAAAACCGTTTTGGACCTTTATTAGGAAAGTACACTTTCCTGCGAAGTTGGTGGCTGACCTGGCGGCGCTCTCCTCGCTGTTTACTCAAGGGGGTTAAGATTCTATCTTCGCAGAATGTGCACGTGTTATTATTTGTAACGGACAAAATCTGGAAGCAACCGAGATGTCCTTCAATTGGTGCATAAACTGTGGCCCTTCCAGACCATGGGATCTTCTTCTGAGCTGAAAAGGAATGAGTTCATCCAGCCACGACATGACCTGGAGAAACTCTGAACACACGTTGCTCTCTGGAAAGCCCATCCGAGGAGGCTGCGGAAGGTGGGACTCCAGTGACAGGACAGCCTTCAAAAGGCAGGACGACACACACGGTGAAAGCCAGGGGGAGGGGGGACGTGGGGGGCTGGTGAAGGGGGTGAGAAGGTGGAGCACGGAGGGTTTTAAGGCAGTGCAACTACTTACGAGACCGTGCCATTTACCCAAACCCGCAGAACGGGCAACCCCGAGAGGACCCCTGCTGTAAACTCTGGAGTCTGGGTGGTGACTTGTCAGCATGGGCTCACCGGTCATGACAGATGTCCCGTCTGCTGGGGGCGCTGACCGTAGGGGCGGCAGCCCATGTGTGGGAGCAGGAGGCATATGCGAATTCTCTGTACGTTCTCCTCTGTTTTGCTGTGACCTGAAAATGCTCTAAAATTTAAAAAACTAGTCCTAGGCACTTGAGTGGTTCAGTTGGTTGAGGAACTGACTCTTGATTTAGGCTCAGGGCATGATCTCACAGTTCCTGGGATGGAGCCCCGTGTTGGGCCCTGTACTGACCATCCAGAGCTTCCGTGGGATTCTCTCCCTCCCTCTCTGCCCCTCCCTTGCTTGTGGGCTCGCTTCCTCTGTCGAAAATAAAACAATTAACAGCCCTGTGCTTTGTGCAGCCCTGACACCGCGGCTGATGACCCCGCGGGCAGGGGTGTGGCAGAGGGGACGCTGGACAGGGCAGTGACCTGTAACGTGCGTCTGCTCCTGCCTTGAGCTGGTGGGGCGCTCAGAGATGAGCTGGGGAATCAGGGTGGCCGTGTACACAGCATCTCCATCAAGGGGTTCTTTGTTGTCCGAGTGACCAGGAGCAAGATGGCTGTGCCTTAACGCCATGGGTGCCAACAGCAACTCCTTTGACTTGTGTGCACGCATCTAGAATGTTCCTTTTCTACCTTCTCCATTTTGGAGATTTCCCACCCACCCCCAACCTCCCGCTGCCCAAAGAAAGTAGAATTGGTTCGCTGACACCAACTGGCACAAACAGCCCAAATCCGAGCCCCTCTCTGTTTTGATGCACAAGTACGTGAGAGAGAGAGAGAGAGAGAGAGAGAGAGACTGAATGCAGTTGTGACATTTGCTATTTGGTTCACGCAGTAGCTTCCCCCCGCATTCCAGTGATGGCTGCTGGATTTCTCCTGGAGGGGTCCAGCCTCTCTCCTGCCGGGGCTGTGCTGGGGGTGCCCACCCACCCCTCTCCTGGATCCCCGGGCTGGTCACCCTCCCAGACCCTCTTTTTCCAGCCGCTCCCTCTGCTCCTCCTGCTTTGGGCTCGGGATGAGCAGAGACTGCCATCCGGGGGTCTCACCACACCTGCTGACAGGCGCGCTCTGGGGATCCGCTTGCTGAGCTCGGAGCCAGCCTGGGCGAGCCCCGCAGAGCCGGGGAGACCAACACCTGATAGCGGAGACTCAGCTCCCAGATCGCAGCACCCGGAAGCCAGATCTGCCCCCGCCTCGAGCCAGGCTGAGTTGGTACTCCTTTACTCACCGTATTTAATGATCAGGGATCTTCTGAGGAAACGTCACTAATGAAAAGCAGCTTCCAAAAAGACGTATGATATTTCTATGTGAGACTTCAGAGTCTCTAACATCTGGAGTTCTCAGCACCTGGCAGTTCTGAACAGCAAATCAGAAAGTTGCGAAAGGCAATCCCGGGGCAGTTCGGGGCGGTGAGGTGGAGCCATTTGAAGACCAATAGAAACCGAAGCGCACGGCAGGTGGAAATGCTCTCTGGGTTCGGGCCACGCCATCCACGTGCCTGAGAAGTCCCTCGAGGGAGGACTCGCATTCCCACGGGTGGTGGTGGGCATGTGGCCGTTGCAAGAACCAGCAGAGGGAGGCGGGGCTGGGGACTGTCTTCAGGACCCCAGAGCGTCAGAGGCCTTGGTAGCCCGTGCCTGTGACCGGCGCAATTGAACAAGTGACGCTCGCTTGAGCCTGCGGAGCAGGGTCCTTGCAGCCAAGGGCATCCGCCGCTCTGTCCCCACACCCAGTGCAGTGTTTGAGGGGCTGGTCAAATATTCCGGATTTCAGGAAATCGCTTAGTTAGAACCCTGAACTAGTCGGGACGCCCTTTGTGTTTCTGGTAGTTTGTAGGCGACACAGGAGATGGGGTCTTACCTTTTCTCCCCCTTCATCTGGGGAGCCTCTCATTGAGGCACTGTCTCCCCAAACCCTCTGGGCACGACTTCCAAGTCGAGATTCACGCTCAGAAACCTCATTCAGTCTCTACAAGGCTTGTTTCTTGAAATTTTTTTTATTCAATGACTCCTTATAAGACTAAGCTCAGTAGTCCCCACCCTTCCCGAAATTCCAGGCCTTTTCCCCTGGCGTGTTGCATGGAAATCTGACTTGACAGAAGCCTTAATTCCCTCCATACTTGATTCTGCCTTTTCACGCCTGCGTCGTGGAGCCAGTGAAGGCCGGAGCGGGACCCTGTGCGCGGGGCCGTGTTTGACCGCGCACCTCCAGCTCCGTGGGGGTTCATTGCTCCCCACACATCTTTTGCTTTGGCACAGGTTACTTCTGCCACCCAGGGGCTGCGCTGTAGGGGACACCGCGGGGGGGCGGGGGAGGGGTCTGGCTCACTCTGGGGTAGATGGCAGGGCTGATGGCAGCCAGCAATGAAAACTGCGTGTCCTGCACAGATGCTGGTGGAACCCAGCGGTGCCCGAGCGCGAGCAAGAGGGTCGCCGCCCACGCAACTGGGAGGTTTGCATCTCTCTCCGTTCCGTGTCACCGGGCCGCTGCGCCCCAGGTCCCCTGATGTTGCTAGCCGGGCAGCTTTCGCAGGAAGCTTCCGCGCAGGAGGGCAGGCTGAGCTGAGCACAGCCCTTCTGGTATGAGGTCTCGGGGAGCGGAGACCCCCTTGTCTCTCTGCACGGAGAGGGAGAGGGTTCCAGGGAGAAGGGAGGCAGGGATTAACGAAATAGGCAGGTTTGAACTCCCCAGAGTCTCCCTCCAGGGTGGACATGGCTGAAGGTGTCGGCAGGGACAGGAAAGCCTTCGTGCACTGTGAGGCGCCCCTGAAATGTGGAATCGGGGTCCTCTGTGTTGGGCAGGCTTCCCCTGGGAAGGGGAGGGACTCCATCAATGCACTCCACAGGGAGTGCCTGGGCACCCACCTATCTCCTCAGGAGGGAGCTGGGCCAGGGGAGGCCTGCGGGGCGGGCCCTGCCCCGTGGAGGACACAGAAGGTCGGACGGAAGCATCCTCGCAGGTGGGGCAACACCGCTTCCCTCCCGGACCAGGCGTGACCCACCGCCCTGGACAAGAGCCCTGGTGGGGCTCGGTGTAGAGGGGACAAGAGGGGAGAGGAGGAAAGGGGGTGGGAGGGAGAAACACGAAGTTGGGTCTTTATGGGATCCGTTTTTAAATTTCTTCGGTTTTTAGTAACATCTACACCAGTGGACGGTTTCGGCCGTTCTTAAGTGTGCAGCTGTGTACACGCTGTGCGGCCATCCCGTCATCCCCGCCCAGGAGGTGGCCATTTCCCCACGTGCACCTGTCCCCCTCAATACCAACACCGCCCCCCACCCCTCCCTTCTGTTTGTCTCAGAATTTGGCCACAGAGCTCTCCAGGCCCCCCCTCTACTTTGTAGCATGCATCGATTTCCCTCCGTTTTGAGGCTGAATGATACCTCATGTTCTGTATCAACCACAATACATGTTGACTTTCGAAGGCGGTTTCAGGTTTCCAGGAACACGGAGCAGCTGGTGGAGACCCCCAGCCGCACTTTCCTTGTTAGCCTCTTGCCCGGATGCGTGTATCCGCTGCCGTGAGGAGCCAGCGTGGAGACGGAGCTCCGGGCGTTACGTTAGGGCTCGCTCTCGGTGCCGACATCCTGGGGACTCCACCCAACGCGGGATCCCACGTGTCGCCCAGGATGGTCTCCCTGCCCTGGAGCCCCCACCCCCGTGACATCTCCCTCCCTTCCCAGCCCCTGGCCACTGCTGCTGCTGTTTTTATGGCTTTGCTCTTCCCGGAAGGTCAGGCAGTTGGAACCCTATGAAACACTGCCTTTTTAAACTGGCTCTGTTCACCGAACGCACACTTAAGGTTTCTCCCTGTCTGTGACTTGTCGTTTGTGTGGCTGAACAATCCATTGTCTGGGTGTGCATTCACTCTCTAAATATTAAAACAGTTTTTAAAACAGCTATTTATAATAGCTGACCCAAATGGCCATCAACTGATGAATGGATAAATGAAATGTAGTCTATCCATCCAATGGCATGTTATGCAGCCATTACAAGGAATGAGGTGGAGTGCCCGGTGGGTTGGTTGGTTGGGCATCTGAAGTTCAGTCTCGACTCAGGTCATGATCTCATGGTTCATGAGTTCAAGCCCTGTGTTGGGCTTTGTGCGGACAGCGTGGAGCCTGCTTGGGATTCTCTCTCTCCTTGTCTTTCTGTCCTTCCCCAGCTCATGTGTGAACTCTAAATAAACAAACACGAAATAAAAAGGCCTTCAAAGTTGTCCAGGCAAGAGATGACAATGGTTTGCTCTAGGAAGGTAGGAAATGGACAGATTCTAAAAGTATGAAAGTGGATTAATGAATGACTCTGGAATTAAACCATCTTTGGAAACGAGGACTTGACTTCTGTCCATGGAGGAGAACATCCCTAAAGCAGAAGATTTAGGCATCGGACAGTCACAGCCAACGTCATCAGTAGTGTCAGACAACCAGTGCTGACATCATCAATGGTAGAGATAAGGGGCCTTCAGGACGCTGTGCCCAGAAGCCAGCTGCTGGTCATGAAACCGGAGTCCCAGGCCAGCTCTGCCACCGTCTCTGCTGCTCTGTGCAGGACCCTCTAGATCCTGGTTGCAATTAGAAAGCAGAACTTTAAAGTTCTGATGTCTAGCTTCTACCTGTAAAACACTGTTTTTGTCACCCAGGTGACTCTTCAGAGCAGTTCCGGAGAGCAGGAGTCTTCTAGAATCCTGAAAAGCAGTCAGTGTGACCTGTGGGCGGAAGGAAGGAGCTTGCTATCCGAGGTCTGGGTTAGACGAGGGGGAAAGGAGGTTCTGGACTTAAATGGGATTCTGGGATCCTTGCCAGAAAGACTTCTTTGGTTGCAAGTGATATGAACCATCTGGAGCAGCTTAAGCAGATACTGAGGTCTGTAAAGACTGGGTTTAGGGGAAACCGAGGACTGGCACACAGCGTTGCCTCTTCTGCTTGCCCTCTGTGCCCAAGGCACAGGGTGGCTGCCCCGACACTGGTGGTTAACCATACATTCTGTGGTTTCCAGCTGCTTATCCATCTCTGACCCCCGACTCTCAACTGTGCTCAACTGCAGGTTGTCGGGTCCCACCCCAGCCGCTCCAGCCCGCGTCCCGGCGCGTTCGTCCCCGGCGTTCGGCAGCAGGTGATTTTCCCCCTTGTGGCCAGGGGGTGGTGGCGGGGGTAGGCACATAACGAAAACCTAAGGGGTACCTGGGTGGCTAAGTCTATTGAGCATCTGACTGTTGCTTAGGTCACGATCTCAGGGTTGTGAGTTCGAGACCCGCATCGGGCTCTGTGCTGACAGCTCAGAGCCTGCTTCAGATTCTGTGCCTCCCTCCCTCTCTGTTCCTCCCCTTCTATCATGTGTGTGCGTGCCTTCTCAAAAATATAAATTAAAAACCCTAAAATACATACCAGGTCGGGTGGCAATAAGTCCAACTGTAGAAAAATACGAGAACAAGGCCCTCAATGATGGATGGGGTGGTGCTGGATCTTATAATAGGAAGACGATGCTTTTTAGTGTAAGTTGGGTACAATAATGGTGGCAAGTGCCCACTGAACAAAACCTCATAATCGAGGTCCTGAATTTTTACTTGCTAACCTGGGCAACACTTCTGATTTAAAAATTGACGTATTAAAGAGTCTCTAGGACATCCTATTAGTTTCAAGTATGCATCCTAGTGGCTCAATTTATTAGAGTAGAATCGGTGTTATATTAGCTTCCGGTGTACAATACAGGGATTCAACAGTTCTATACTCTGTGCTCATCATCAGTGTGTTCTGAAGCCCCATCGCCTATCTCACCCACCCCCAACCTCCCCTCTGGCAAACACTGAATCTCTACAAGAGTCTGTCTTGTTCTGTTAAATTCCTCATATAAGTGGAATCCTCCACAGTGTTGTTGCCAATGACAGGATCCCATTTCTACAGCTGAGTGATATTCCATCAAACATTCGCCACGTTGTCTCCGCCTACCGAGGGACACTTGGGCTGCTTCCGTACCTTGGCTGTTGTAGGTCATGTTTTGAGAAATATACAGGCGCATATGTCTTTTCCAACCAGCATTTTCTTTGGGTAAAAACCTAGTGATGGAATTACTCGATCACATGGTGATTCTATTCTTAACTCGTTGTAGAACCTTCACACTGTTTTCCACAGTGGCCGCACCAGGTGGCATTCCCTCCAACTAGTGCACGAGGGTTCCTTTTTTTCTCTACACTTCACCGAACTTACTGAGCTTGGATTTTAGGCATTCCGACAGATGTGAGATGGCATCTCATTGTGGGTTTTCTTTGCATTTCCCTGGTGATGCGTGATGTTGAGAGTCTTCTCATATGTCTGCCAGCTGTCTGGAGGCCGTCTTTGGAGAAATGTCTGTTCAGGTCCCTTGCTTATTCTTAACTGGATTATTTCTTTGGCATTAAGTGACAATTTTTTTTTTTTATGTTTTGGATATCGACCATTTACCAGATAGATCATGTACAAATATCTTTTCCCATGCAGTAGGTTGCCTTTTGCTGGTTTCCTTTGCTTTTCTGAGAAGCTTTTTATTTTGGTGCAAGCCCAATAGTTTGTTTTTGCCTTTGTTTCCCTTGCCAGAGGAGATCAATCTAGAAAAATATTTCTACAAGTGATGTCAGAGTAATGACTGCCTGTATTTTCTTCTAGGACTTTGAGATTTCAGACCTCATGTTTAGTTCCTTAAGCCATTTGAGTTTATTTTTGCGTATGGTGTAAGAAAGTGGTCCGGTTTTCCCAGCACCATTTTGTAAAAAAAATTTGAATGGTATTTATTTTAGACAGTTGTGAGTGGGGGAGGGGCAGAGGTAGAGAGACACAAAATCCAAAACAGGCTCCAGGCTTCAGGTTGTCAGGACAGAGCCTGATGCAGGGCTTGAACCCACAGACCATGAGATCATGATGAAGTCGAACACTTAACCAACTGAGCCACCCAGGCACCCCTCCCAGCACCATTTGTTAAAAAGACTTTTCCCGTTGTATGTTCTTGTCTCCTAGGTCGTAGATTAATTGACCAGAAAAGCATGAGCTCTCTTCTTTTCCATTGATCTACGTGTGTTTGTGTCAGTCCCATGCTGTTTTAACTACCATGGCTTTGTAGTGTATCTTGAAATCTGGGGTTGTTCTGTTTCCAGATTGCTTTGGCTACTTGGGGTCTTCTGTGGCTTCATGTAAATCTTAGAATTATTCTAGTTCTGTGAAAAATGCTGTTGGTATCTTGGTAGGAATTGCATTAAATCTGTAAGCTGCTTTGGGTAGTATGAACTTTAACAATATTCTCCAAATCCATGAGAATGCAATGGGTTTCCATTTGTGTCATCTCAAATTTCTCTCACCAGTGTTTTGTAGTGTACACACTACAGGTCTTTTGCTTCCTTGGTTAAGTTTATTCCCAGGTATTTTGTTTCTGGTGCAATTGTAAATGGGATTGTATTCTTAACTTCTTCTGCATTATTACTAGTGTATGGAAACGCAGTTAGTGATATTTTATATCCTGCAACTTTACTGGATTTGTCAGTTGTAGTACTTTATTGGTGGAGTGTTTCAGGCTTTCCATGTGGAGTATCATGTCATCTGCAAATAGTGAGTTTTACTTCTCTCTCATGAATTTGGATGGCCATTCTTGTCTGATGGCTGTGGCTAGAACTGCCAGAACTGTGTTGAATAAAAGTGGTTAGAGTGGACATCCCCCTCTTGTTCCTGACCTTACGGTCAAAGCTCTTGCTTTTTCTCCATTGAGTATGACAGCTGTGGGGTTCTCATATATGGCCTTTATTATGTTGGGGTACGCTCCCTCTAAAACGACTTTGTTGAAGGATCTTCTCATGAATGGATGTTGTACTTTGTCAAATGCCTTTTCTACATCTGTTGAAATAGTCAGATGGTTTTTATCATTTCTCATGTTAATGGTGTTGTATCACCTTGATGGATTTGTGAATATTGAACCACACTTGCTTCTGCGTCCCTGGGATAAATCCCCACTAGATTGTAATGAATGATTTTTTTTAAATGCTTATTTTTGAGAGCGAGTGTGTGCAAGCGGGGGAGGGGCAGAGAGAGGAAGACGGGGAGCCTGATCTGGGGCTTGAACTCAGAGACCTGAGCCAAAGTTGGACACTTAACCAACTGAGCCACCCACACGCCCCATAATGAGTGACTTTTTAAATGTATTGTTGTATCAGGTTTGCAATATTTTGTTGAGGATTTTTATATCTGTGTTCATCACAGATGCTGACCAGGACTTTTTTTTTTTTTTATATAGTGTCTCTATTTGGTGTTAGTATCTTGTAATGCAGGTCTCATTGAATAAATTTGGAGCTTTTCCATCCTCTTTTTTTGTTTTTTTGTTTTTTTTTGGAGAAGTTTGAATGGAATAGATATTCTTCTTTAAATGCTTGGTAGAATTCACCTGGGAAGCCATCTGGTCCTGGACTTTTGTTTGCTGGGAGTTATTTTCATTCAATTTAATTGCTAGTAATTGGTGTGTTTGAACTTCTCTGTTTCTTCCAACCTCTGTTTGCATAGAATTTTTCATAATATTCTCTTATAATCCTTTGTATCTTTGTGATATCCATTTCTCCATTTCTGAGTCCTTTTTTAGTGAATCTGGCTAGAAGTTTATGCATTTTGTGGATCTGGTCAAAGAACTTGCTCTTGGTGTCACTGATCTGATCTGCTCTTTTAAGTCTGTTTCATTTATGTCTGCTCTCCTCCTCTTTCCTTCAACTGGCTTTGGGCTTTTTCTGACTCCTTTAGGTGTAAGGTTAGACAGTTTAGTTGAGATTTTTCTTCTTGATGCCTGTATTGCGATAAATTTCCCTTTTAGAAACCGCTTTTGCTGCATCCCAAGGACTTTTGGACCATTGTGTTTTCATTTTTATTCGTCTCCGTGTATTTTTAAAAATTTCCTCTTGGATATCTCGGCTGATCTATTGTTTAGTAGAATGTTACTTAGCTTCCATGTACTTGTGCTCCCTCCTGATATTTTCTTGTGATTCTAGTTTCACACAGTTGTGGTTGGAAAAGATACGTGATACGATTTCGATCTTTGGGAATTTGTTGGGGCTTATTTTGTGGCCTAAGGCATGATCTATTCTGGAGAATGTTTTGTGTGCACTTGAAGTGTTCTGTTTTTGGATAGAATGTTTTGAATATATCTGTTCTGTCTAGTCCAGTGAGTCATTCAAGGACACTGTTTCCTTATTTATTTTCTATCTGATGTAGGTGGGGGTTAAAGTCCCCCACTACCATTGTATTGTTATCCCTTTCTTCCTTTCTGGCTGTTAACAGTTGCTTTATGTATTTGGGTGTTCCCATAGTGTGCATAAATATTTACGGTTACGTCTTCTTGCTGGATTTCCGCTCTATCATTGTGATCATTGTGTAGCGTCCTTCTTCGTCTCTTGCTATAGTCTTTGTTTTTAAGTCTATTTTGTCTGATATATGTATTACTACCCCGGATTTTTTGTCAGCTCTTTATCTCTTATTCTGGATGGTAGCCTTGCTGGAGAGAGTGTTCTTTTTAAAAAAAAAAAAATAGTATATTGTCAAATTGGTTTCCATACAACACCCAGTGCTCTTCCCCACAAGTGCCCTCCCCCTTCCCCTTCAACTCTCAGTTCATTTTCAGTATTCAATGGTCTCTCAGGCTTTGTGTCCCTCTCTCTCCCCAACTCTCTTTCCCTCTTCCCCTCCCCCTGGTCCTCCATTAGGTTTCTCCTGTTCTCCTGTTAGACCTATGAGTGCAAACATATGGTATCTGTCCTTCTCCGCCTGACTTATTTCGCTTAGCATGACACCCTTGAGGTCAGAGTATTCTTAGCTGCAGCATTTTTCCCTTTCGGCACTTTGAATATATCATGCCAC
The DNA here is from genome assembly GCA_004023845.1 of Helogale parvula. NCBI lineage: Eukaryota > Metazoa > Chordata > Mammalia > Carnivora > Herpestidae > Helogale > Helogale parvula. Next base: position 83,213 of record PJEM01004600.1, on the reverse strand, counting down.
TTCTTTCTGGCATGGAAAATTTTAGCTGATAAATCCACTGGTAGGCTTCTGGGGTTTCCCCAGAAGCTGCTCTATCACTGCTTTTATGTCATTTTTAATTATTATGTCTTGGCATAGACCTCCTTAGCTTGATTCTTTCAGATATCTTGTGCCTCCTGGGTCTGGATATCTTGTTTCCTTCCCCAGATTGGGGAAGTTTTCAGTTATTATTTCTTCAAATACATTTTATGCCCCCTTTTCTCTAATTTCTCTTCTGGGATCCCTGTATGCTTGATGTCCCTGACTTCCTTTAAACTTTTCTCATTTTTCCTTTTGCTATTCAGTTTGGTGGTTTTCCATTACTGTCTTCCAGCCCTCTGGTCTGTTTTTATGCTTCCTCTAGTCTATTATTGATTCTCTCTAGTGTATTTTTAATTTCAGTTACTGAATTCTTCATCTCTGAATTGTGAAGGGTTTTCTGTCTCTATGGAAGGTCTCATCGAGATGCTCTACTCTTTCTCCAACATATTGGTTCTTTTTTTTATTTTTAATTTTTGGCTCTGTTGCTGTGGTTTTGTCTTGTTCTTTCATTCAGTTTGGACCTATTCCTTGTCTCCTCATATGGCCCACCTCTCTGGGTTTCTGGGGTGGTCACAGGAGAGTCCACTAGAACTGGTCTTGAAAGCAGGGGCCTTAGGAGGAAGGAGATCCGCGATGCAGTGGCGCCTCCTCAGCACTGGGTGCGGCAGGGCTGTGTCCTGTGCGTGTCGCGTGTGCCCCACGTGGCTGAGCCGTGTGTTCCTTAGCTGCCGTTGTCTGCACTGACCCCCTTTATTGGTGGCAGGATTTGGTCCTTGTGCTTCTCTGGGGCCCGCCTGGGACTTGTAGTTGGGTCAGACCAGATGTTTACTCTCCCTGTGTTGTCCCCTGAGAGGCCTTTGTTGGGGTGGCAGTGACCCCCCCTTTGTGATGCGCCCTACAAGGTCTCGGTGGGTGGGTGGGGGAGCATTGCTGCCAGACACTTGCCCCCAGCCCACTGTTGGAACTGCAGTTGAACTGGTGGGCACGGCCACCTTCCCCTCTCCCCAAGGGCACAAAAGTCACTTTGGAGTGGTGCTGGGCAGGGGTCACTGCCAGGGCTGCTTGCAGAGTGAAATGTGTGCGGGGCCATTTGGGAGGGACTCCTGCTGAAGGGGCGTGTGGGACGGGGTGGATTTCAGGAGAATGTGGGGGCGAGGGGTGTTAGCATGCTAGGTGTCTGGTGATCATGCTGGCTCCCACGGGTGTCCAGAGAGCGAGGCTGGAGCTCGGGGGGGACGAGGGGGGGGCTGCCAGCACTTCCGCTCTTGGGGAGGCCTCCCAAAGCCCCCTTCTCCTCTAGCACATGTTCTGAGATCAGCTAATTAGTTTTCCTGAGCTGGGTCTCAGCGGGGTTTTGTGACTCTGGCTCTTTAAGGATGGGGCTCCGTTTCTTACTGCGCTCTGGCTCTCCCCGAGCGGAGCCTGCTGGTGTTTAGAGGACCAGCCCCTCGGGTTTATAAAGACACATGTTCCAGGGACTTGTCTTCCCAGTGCAGGTGCTCAAGGCAGGGGGCCTGGTGTGGGTCTGCTGCCCTCCCCTCTCTGTGCTGGTGGTGTCCCCCCCATTCATGGTTAGTCTCCTCAGGAGTCTGGTCCCCAGGGGCATCTCCATTTCGATGTGCCCATATCTCTCTGAGTAGCTGTGACTTGCTCAGGTCATTTTCTAGGTTAGGCACATCAACGGAGCTCATCCAGGTGTGTCCGTGGGAGGAGGTGAACTTAGGCTCCTCCTCCTGCTCCGTTTTCCCTGGGCTCCCCTCCTGGTTTGATGTGTTTGCACGTTACAAAGGGATTCTGGCAGCAGGTTAGTTACCATCTGTCCCTAAGCGGTCGCAACAGCCCTGACCGTGTTCCCTGTGATGCGCACTATGTCCCCCTGACTTATAACTGGGAGTTTTTACCTCTTAACCCCCTGCACTGATTTAACCTGCCCCCAACTCACCCCTGCTCAGACAACCAAGCTTATTTCCTGTATCGGAATCTTTCATTTTTTTAGATTCCACATGGAAGTGAAATCCTGGGATACCCCGTGTGTCCATCCACGTTGTCACAAATGACAAGATTTACTTTTTTATGGGTGAATAGTTCGCATATGTGTGTGAGTCCCCACATATACATGTATCTACAGACGCCACTTCCTCCTCCTGTGGTTGGGCATTCATGTTGCCTCTGAATCTTGGTTATTGTAAAGAATGCTGCAGTGAACATGGGGTGCATAGATGTCTTCAAATCGGTGTTTTTCTTCAGATGAATAGCTAGAGTGAAATGGCTAGGTTTTATGGTAATGTTTTTGAGGGACTTCCATATTGTTTGCCCCGGTATATAGCCACATCAGTCTACCTTCCCACCAACGGCGCACCAGTTTCCTTTTCTCCACATCCTCCCCAGCACCTGTCTTCTGACACTAGCTATTGTGACAGGTGTGAGGTGGTATCTCACTGTGGTTCCGATCTGTATTTCTCTGATGAGTGATTCTGGTCATCTTTCTGTGTGTCTCTTGGCCCTCTGGATGTCGTCTTTTGAAAAATCTTATTGTTGGGGCACCTGGGTGGCTCAGTCGGTTGAGTGTCCAACTGCAGCTCAGGTCATGATCTCATGGTTTGTGGGTTCGAGCCCCACGTCAAGCTCTGTGTTGACAGCTACCTCAGAGCCTGAAGCTGCTTCAGATTCTGTGTCTCCATCTCTCTCTGACCCTCCCCTGCTTGCACTGTCTCTGTCTCTCAAAAAAATAAATTAAAAAATTTTAAAGGAAAATCTTAGTCTTTTTTTTCCCCCATTTCTTAATTGTTTTATGGGTGTTGAGTTGTAGCAGTTCTTTATGTATTCTGGACACTACCCTTTATCAGATATGTAATTTGAAATCTCTTCTCCCATTCAGTAGGTGGCCTTACTTATTTTGATGTCCCAATAGTTTTTGGTTTCATTTCCCTTGCCTCAGGAGACATCTTGAAAAATGTTTCTATAGCTGAGGTCAAAGAAATTACTGCTTGTGTTGTCTTCTAGGGTTCTTATGATTTCAGGTCTCACAGTTAGGTCTTTAATCCATTTAAAATAATTCCTTGTGTATGGTGGAGGAAAATGGTCAAGTTTCATTCTTTTGCAAATAACTGTCCAGTTTTCCCAACATTATTTGTTGAAGAGACTGTCATTTCCCATTAGATATTCTTTCCTCTGTTCACAATTAATTGAACATATAACTGTGTGTGTGTTTCTGGCTTTCCAGTTCTGCTCCATTATCTATGTATCTGTTTTTGTGCTGGTACTATACTGTTTTGAGTACCTTGGCTTTATAACATTACTTGAAGTCTGGAATTGTGATGCCTCCAGTTTTTTCAAGAGTGCATTGTTATTCGAAGTCTTTTAGAATAGTTCATTCTAGTTCTGTGAAAAATACTGTTGGTATTTTGTTAGCGATTGCATTAAATCAGTAGATTGCTTTGGGTAGTACAGACATTAATAATATTTCTTCCAATCCATGAGCATAGAATGCCTTTCCATTTTTTAGTGTGGTATTCAGTTTATTAATGTTTACTAGTTTTCCAGGTACAGGTTTTCTACCTCTTTGGCTTATTTCTAGGTATTTTTTTTATTTGTTGCAATTATAAATAGGATTTTGTCAATTTCTTCTTCTGTATTTAGTATACAGGAATTCAGCAGGTTTCTGTACATTGATTTTTATAACCTATGTATAGTATCATGTAATCTGTAAATAGTGAAAATCTTACTTCTTCCTGACCAATTTGAATGCCTTTGTTTTTGCTTTGACTGCTGTGGCTAGGACTCCTGTGGACATTCTTGTCTTGTTCCGGACCTTAGGGGAAAAGTTATGTATTTCTCCACTGAGGATGATGTCAACTGTGGGTTATTCAGATACGGCCTCTATTACATTCAGGTATGTTCCCTGTAGACCTGCTTTGTTCAGGGTTTTTTTTTTAAATCATGAATGGATGTTGTACTTTGTCAGATGCCTTTTCTGAATCTATTGAAATGATCATGTGGTTTTCATCCTTTCTCTTATTGATGCGTATCATGTTTATTGTTTTGCAAGTATTAATCACCCTTACATCCTGGGAATAAATCATGCTTGATCATGGTGAATAATCTTTATAATGTACTGTTGGACTCAGTTGGCTAGTGTTTTGCATCTACATTCATCAGAGCTATTGGCCTCCACAACACTGCTACGACTTCCTCTTCCTTCCCCCTCCCCGCTGGTGTCTTTATCTGGTATCAGGGTAATGCTGGTCTCAGAATGAATTTGGAAGTTTTCCTTCCTTTTCTATTTTTTGGAATAATTTGAGAGGAATAGGTATTAATTCTGACCTGTTTGGTAGAATTTGCTTGTGAAGTTGTTTGCTCCTGGATTTTGTCTGTTGGGAGTTTGATTCAATTTCATTGCTGGTAGTTGGGCTCTTCAGATTTTCCACTTCCTCCTGCTTCAATTTTTGTAGCTTATATGTTTCTAGGAATTTATACATTTCTTCCAGGTTGTCCAATTTGTTGGCATATCATTTTTCACAATATTTGTATTTCTGTGGTGTTGGTAGTTATGTCTCTTCTTTGATATTTTTCAGTCATCTTTGCATGTGTGTGATGAGTCTGGCTAGAGGTTTACCAATTTTGTTGATCTTGTCAAAGAAATAGCTCCTGGTTTCATTGATCTGTTCCATTGCTTTTTAGTTTCTATATCATTTATTTCTGCTCTACTCTTTAGTAATTCTCCTGAGTTTGGGTCTTGTTCTTTTTTTTTTTTTTTTTTTAATCTCCTTGAGGTGTAAGTGTTAGGTTGAGTTTCTTCTTGTGGTAAGCCTGTATTGCTATAAATGTTCCTCTTAGAACAGCTTTTGCTGTTTCCCAAAGATTTTGGACTGTTGTTTTCATTTTTATTGTTTTCCCATGAATTTTTTGGGCACAGATATATTTTACTACATGTAATTATAAACAGCTGAATGGCAATTAGTTCTGATGAAAAAGATTAATACTATGATGGCTATAATGATAATTGTAGAGTTTTAAGGAGAAAAGTCAACTGTGTCAACGGCATTGCTTTGGTCAAGAAATGATCAAAACAAAGTTATATAATCTTATTTATTGCAACAATGAATATGATCTCCAGATAAACCTTGCTAGCAGTGTGAATCTGGGAATGCTGTTGACATTTCCAAGTTTCAGTTTCTAACCTATATAGTGAGGGTATGTACTTCACAGGACTGTTTTAAAATTTAATGGTTAACTGTACATAAAAATGCCTCTCATGAACTGCTTTCTAGTTCTTCAGACCCACGATTTTAGCCTCTCTTTTCTTTCTCTGGAATTCAAGTTAACCATTTAACCATTATGTTTTCAAATCCCAAAGTAAAAGTTTCTAAGTGACAAAGAGATCAAAGCAACGTAAGTGGTTGCAGTTTTCAGCAGCGCCCCTTCCTTCACCTTTCTCCTCAACATCATCAGGTGTCACCATTTCCAGGCGTGAAAGCAAAAGGTCAGAAATTACTCCTATGTACCAGAGGCATTTCTGTGAGCTATAAAAAGCATTCAAGTGTTTATATACCACCAAGAGTATGACATATTAATAAGTTAATCTTGGTTAAACATTCAACTACCATGCAGTCGGTTCTTTTTAGATGCAATGAATAAAAAAAGTTTAATGTGTGCACCACAGCTTACATATATTAATGGCAGATATTTAAGTGTGAAGCATGAATTCTTTCTTAATGAAGAGAACATTAAGTGCTGGCAAGTAAGATTGTCATGCTCCTCCATTAATTTTGCTGTTTTACGATCTTTCTGGAAAGCCACTGGCACTATGCATCGTCTCTAAGTGTTAGAGATTTTAGCTCTACATTCTATTGATCCATATAGCCTCAATAAATGTTAATAAGCATATACCTATAAGATTTTTAAAATATATAGAAGAGGATTATCTTATCTCTGGGTAATGGATTTTTTTTTACTTCTCTGCATTTTGAAAATGCAGATGTTCTACTAAATATATGCATAGCAGTTTAAGATTTTTGGATTATACAGACCTTGAAATCCGAGTCCTACTCATTACTGGGAGTGTGATTTTGGACAAGCTTCTTAGATGTTTCCTCACATGTAAAGTCCCAAGTGATAGGATTCCTATATTTGGTTGTATCTGTATTCTGAAAAAGGTAATCTGAAAAAAACAAACATCTATGACTCCTGGACTGTAAGGTACTTTAATTACATCCACAAAAGAGGTTTTTAAAATACAACGTGGTGTAGCAGTTGTTTTTTTTTTCCTTTTACTTCACTTAAATATGCTTTAGTAGCAATCCTAGAAGAAAATGCTATTTTTAGGCGTGTGTTCAACTGAGAAAGCTTTTTCATTTACATTTAGGCAACTATTCTTTTGACAGAAGGTAAGCAAAGTAATGTCACATGATAAAGCCCCCATCAAGCATCTCCTACTTGAGCATGAATTCCAAACTATGGTCTGAGCCTCTTCTTGCAGCTTTCATCCAAAATACAATTGATCTCCCTGTGACTCTGGAACTTTCTATATCTTCCTTTTTGGGGTAAAGGAAAAGGAAACCATATGAGAGTGTAGACTCTAAAGTATTGAAGAGGATGGAGCCTCCGGTGTTCTATATGCAGACCACTAGGCTCCTGATTGCTATTTAAGGAGACTGGTCCAAAGGCTTTCTCCTAAAGTTAACAGGTTTTCAGTTCCAGATCAGATCAAGAGATGGCATCCCTGCAATTCATAAAATGGAGAGGTGGTGGCTCTGGGTGAGGAGCACTCCTTGGGGACATGGGGATGATTGAGCTGGTTTCCACATGTGGGGGAGTGAGGAGCTTGGGGATGTTGGCTAACTTGACGGCCTTGAAGGCCACTGCCCTGTGGTCCATGATGCGCTGTACTCCTGCCCCACCGTGTGGGAGGCTTGCTCGGCCAGTGATGGTTTTCCACCTCTGTCTCCATGTTGTTTCACGTGGAAAAGGGTGTGTGGCCCCCATGCTTCCCAACACCCTGCCAGCCAGAAATGTGATTGTGGCAGTTGAGGGCGGAACATGGAACCAACTGTGACCTTCAGGAGACCCCAGTCCCTCTGCCTGTGGAGATCCTGGACGTTTGTGTGATTTTTAAGTTGCTTCTTTTTTAGCTGGCCCATCCATTGTTCAGTAGCATGTTATTTAACCTCCATGTATTTGTGCTCTTTCCAGATTTTCTTGTGGTCAGTATCCAGTTTCATGGCACTGTGTTCAGAAAAGACACATGATATGACTCTGATCTTTTCGAATCTGTTGTGACTTGTTTTATGACCTAATAATGGGATTTATTCTGGAGAATGTTCCTTGTGGACTTGAAAACAATATGAGTTCTATTTTAGGATGTAATGTTCTTTTATTAATATTAAAATTTTATCTTTATTTTTTAGAGAGAATGTGGGCAGAGAGAGAATCTGAAGCCGACTCCAGGCTCCACGCTGTCAGCACAGAGTCCAACTCGGGGCTCAAACCCACGAACCATGAGATCATGGCCTGAGCCAAAGTTGGATGCTTAACCAACTCAGCAGCCCAGCTGCCCGTAGGATGTAAGGTTTTGTATGTATCTGTTAAAGCCATCTGGTTTAGTGTGTCATTCAAAGCCATGGTTTCCTTGCTGATTTCCTGTTTGGATGACCTATCCATTGATGTAGGTGGGGTCTGAAAGTCCCCTAATATTATCGTATCACCATTGATCATTTCCTTGGTTTATTAACTGTTTTGTTTGGGTGCTTCCATGTTGGGTGTATATATATTTACAGTTGTCATATCCTCTTGTTAGATTATCACCTTTATTATATAGTATCATTGTCACTTGTCAGTCTTTGTTCTAATTCTATTTAAAGTCTAAACTTTCTTTTGACATCTATTTGCATGATAATTTTTTCTCCATTCCCTTTCAATCTGCAGGTGTCTTTAGGTCTGAAATCAATCTCCTGTAGGCTTAATTTTAAACCCACTCTTTACTCTCCTCCCAACCCCATGTCTTAGGTATATGGTGTCATATTTTACATCCCTGTATTTTATGAATCCCTTGACTAATTTTTATGGATAAACTTATTTTTACTGCTTTTGTGCTAACTTTTCATGCTCTTGATGGTCTTTCACTCAGTTTCTTTTAATATTTCTGTAGGGCTTGTTTAGCAGTCCCAGACTCCTTTAGTTTTTGTCTGAGAAACTCCTCCTCTCTCTCTTTACTCCTTGCTGGATAGAGTATCCTTGGCTGACGGTTCTTCCTTTCAGCCCTTTGAATGCATTGTGCCACTGTCTTTTGGACTGCCAAATTTCTGCTGAGAAACTGGATAGATTTATGGGTTTTCCTTGTATGTAACTCTCTTCTGCTCTAAAAAAAAAATTCTGACCTCCTTGGCTTGAGTTTTTGGTGGGGGCAATCTCTGTGCCTCCTCGATCTTGATATGCTTCCTTCCTCAGATTAGGGAAGTTTTCAGCTATTCAATTTTTTTTGTGGGTGTTATGCTAGTAGAGTCACTGAGTTCTCTAAGTCTACTCATTTTGCATTATTTGTCTCATTTGCTCAGATTTCCATTACTTTGTCCTCCAGGTCATTAATTCTTTCCTCTAGCCTGCTCTTTATTCCATCAACTATATTTTTAATTTCATTTATGTTCTTCATCTCTCTTTAAGGGTCTCACTGATGTCTTCCAGTCTTTTCTCAACTCCAGTGACTCTCTTTATAATCATTATATTCTTCATCCAGCATGCTACTTCTATCCATTCCACTTGGGTCTCCTGCCATGGTTTGGTCCTGTTCTTTCATTTGGGACCTGCTCCCCTCTGTCCTCCTCTTGTCTAAGTTCCTGCATTTTTGCGTTAGGGAAGTAGCTGTGTCTGCTGCTTTTGAAAGTGGTGGTTTTATGAAGTCCTGTAGTGTCCTGCAGGGCAGTAGGACCTGGCCCCTCAGGGAGTGTCTTCTCTGTGTTGCATGTGTCCTCTCATTGAGTCTTGGCCTTTTTTTTCTTCAATCCAGTTGTCTACAGAGGCTCAGCGCCGGTTGAGGGCAAGGTTTGGTCCCTGTGACATAGGTTTTAACCAGGTGTGTCATAGTCCTCTTATGAAAGAGGCAGACCTTCTGCCCCAAACCGAGTTCCTGCAAAACACACAGGCTTCCACCAATATTTGGGGGGGGGGGGGGGGGACCCACAGCACTGGGACTGAGGCAAGGGTGACTGGGAAGGAAGCGTTCCCCCAAAGTACATCAGGGGGCAGGTGCTGGTGTAGGTAAGTTAGGCAGTGAGTGTCCACACACTGTTCCCAGAGGTGGCCGTGTGTTTATGCTGGGGTCAGGGATGGCAAATGGTGTCTGCCAGCATCTCCCTTCCTAGAAGGGCTTCTCGCTGATTGCTGCCTCTCCATGCCATCCTCTGAGATGAGTAAATTTATTCTCCCTTCCAGTATGTCCCAGATGTTTTCCAAATGTTTCCATGATGATCTCAGCTGGCTGCTTATAGTGCTGTCTCCTCATGCCCTCTGGGTCCTACCAGAGCCCAGCCACCAGTTTTGTTTTTAATGATTTATTTTCAAGAGAGAGCACACAGGGGAGGGGGAGAGAGAGGGAGACATGGAATCTGAAGCAAGTGCCAGGCTGTGAGATGTCAGCACAGAGCCCGACGCAGGGCTTGAACTCACAAACCAGGAGATCATGACCTGAGCTAAAAACCAAGAGTCAGACGCTTAACTGACTGACCCACCCAGGCATCCCTAGTCACCAGTTTTTAAAATTCTAGGCTGGGAGTGCTCTGGTGGCGAAGTTGGTGAGTCATCTGACTCTTCATCCTGGCTCAGGTGGTGAGCTCATGGTTCCTGAGTCTGAGCCCTGCATTGGGCTGTGTGCTGATGGTGTGGAGCCTACTTGGGATTCAGTCTCTCCTCCTCTCTGCCCCTCCCCGACTTGTGCTCACTTGCTCTCTCTCAACTTAAGAACAACTCTAGGCTCTGATTCCCAGTGGCTGCAAGAACCTGTGAAATTAAACGCCTTTCACTTTCAAAGCTAAACGTTGTGGGCATTTGCTGTCTTCCTGGGGGCTCTCTGGTGTCGGACTCTGTCTCTGCCCTTCCTACACTCTTGGTGGCCTCTTGTCTACCTTTAATTGTGAAATTTGTTCTTGTCAGTCTTCAGGTCATTTTCTGTGGTCTGGAAGCTGATGTGTGGTTTAGTTGTAACCCTAGGAGGAGTATGCTTAGAATCCTCCTAATCCATCAGTCTTCCCTCAAGTGGTGTGAGTTTTGTTCTGGATATTAAGCCCTTCTAGGGTAAATGGCTTGCAAATATCTTCTCTCACTGAGAAGGTTGCCTTTTAGTTTTGTTGGTTTCCTTCACTGTGCAAAAGCTTTTTGGTGTGATATCCCATTTGTTTATTTTAGGTTGTGTTGCCATTGCCTGAGGAGACTGATCCAAAAATGTGTTGCCAAGATGGAGTTCCTTTAAGAGCTTACTGCTGGTCTTTAATCGATTTTGAACATACTATGGTATATGGTATAAGAAAGTGGTCTAGGTTTTTCAAAACCACTTACTGGCCGGTCTTTTTTCCACTGCACATTCTTGTCTCCTTTGTCATAGATCAATTGACTATACATTATTTCTGAGCACTCCTTCTCATAGTCCTGTGTATTTTTGTGCAAGCGCCATACTGCTTTGATTCCTATAGCTTGACAGCAGGGAGTATGACATCTCCAGCATTGTTTTCCTTTCTCAAGATGGCTTTGGCTATTTGCAGGGCTCCTCTTTAGTTTCATACAAATTTTAGGATTCTTCTTACTTCTGTGAAAAATTCCATTGCATTTTGATAGAGACTGCACTGATGTGTCAACGGCTTGGAGGAGTACAGACATTTTAACTCTATTCTTCCAATCCATTAGGAAACCTTAGCACTGAGGTCACCCTCTTCTAAGTCTTTCACCTTCATGATTAAATTTATTCCTAGGTATTTTTATGCAATCATAAAGGGGGTTATTAATTTGATAGCTCATTATTAGTACAACTGATAACTGTTAATTCAGCATCTTTTAGGACTTTAATTATTGTAGTTGTTTGGGGTTTTTAGGGTTTTCTATATGTAGCATGTCATCTGTGAATAGTGAGTTTTAGTTCTTCCTTTCAACCCTGGTTGCCTTTCCCTTGTCTTGCCGATTTGCTCGGATTGGGACTTGGAATACAGTGGCAAGAGGTGGGCATTCTTGTGTTCTTCCTGGAGGAAAAGCTTTTAGCCCTTTATGGTGGAGTGTGGTGTCAGCTGTGCATTTGTCCTTTATCCTGACTTTGTAGAAATATTTTCTAAATGGATATTGAATTTTGTTAAATGCTTTTTCTACATCTAATGAGCTAATCTAGAATTTCTTAATAGTGTATTGTCAAGTTGGTTTCCATATAACACTCAGTGCTCTTCTAGTGCTCTTCCCCCAAAGTGCCCTCCTTTATGCCCATCACCTTCCTTCCCCTTTCCCCCTCCAGACCTCAGTTTGTTTTCAGTATTCAAGAGTGTCTATGATTTGCTTCCCTTCCTGTCCCTCTTTTTGCCCCCTTCCCAAGTTTCTCTGTTAGACCTATGAGTAAAAACATATGGTATTCATCCTTCTCTGCCTATTTCACTTTAGCATGACACCTTTGAGTTCCATCCATGTTGCCACGAATGGCCAGATTTCACTCTTTCTCATTGCCATGTAATACTCCATTGTATATATAAACCACATCTTCTTGATCCATTCATCAGCAGATGGACATTTAGGCTCTTTCCATGATTTGGCTATTGTTGAAAATGCTATGAACATTGGGGTACATGTGCTCCTGTGCATCAGCACTTCTATATCCCCTGGGTAAATTCCTAGCAGTAATATTGCTGGGTCATAGGGGAGTTCTATTAATTTTTTTTAGGAACCTCCACGCTGTTTTTCCCGAGTGGCTGTACCAGTTTACATTCCCACCAACAGTGTAGGAGGGTGCCCATTTCTCCACATCCTTGACAACATCTATAGTCTCTTGATTTGTTCATTTTGGTGGCTCTGAATGGCATGACTTGGTATCTCCGTGTGGTTTTGATGTATATTTTCCTGATGCTGAGTAACACTGAGCATCGTTTCATGTGCCTGTTGGCCATCTGGATGTCCTCTTAGGGAGAGGACATGAACAGTCACGTCTCCAATTTCTTCACTGATTTTTTTTTGGGGTGTGGAGTTTGGTGAGTTCCTTGTAGATTTTGGACACTAGCCCTTTATATCATTTGCAAACATTTTTTTTCCCATTCTGTCGGTTGTCTATTAGTTTTTTTGATTGTTTCCTTTGCAGTGCAGAAGCTTTTTATCTTGATGAGGTTCCAATGGTTCATTTTTGCTCTTGATTCCCTTGCCTTTGGGGATATGTTGAGTAGGAAGTTGCTGCAGTTGAGGTCAAGGAGGCTGTTTCCTGCTTTCTCCCCTAGGGTTTTGATCTAGAATTTTATTTGTTTAAAAAGGTGTGTCACATGGGCACCTGGGTGGCTCAGGTCATGATCTCATAGTCAGTGAGTATTGAGCATGCTTCAGATTCTGTGTTTCCCTCTCTCTCTGCCCCTCTTCTGCTTACACTCTATTTTTGAGACAAAAATGTGTATCACATTGATTTGTGGATATTGAACCATCCTTGCATCCCTTCAATAAATCCCTCTTGATCATGATACCTAGTCCTTTAAATATATGGTTGACTTTGGTATAATTTGAGGATTATGTTCATCAGGACCATATTTCTTTTGCAGTGTCTGTTTTTGGCATCAGAGTAATGCTGGGCTCATAAAATGAAACATTTCAATATTTTTGAAATTTGAGAAGGCTAGTTTTTAACATGTGTTGATAGACTTGTGAAGCTGTCTGGTCCTGGACTTTTTTTAATGTTTGAGAGACAGCGAGAGAAGGGGAGGGTCAGAGAGAGAGGCAGGCACAGAATCTGAAGCAGGCTCCAGGCTCTGAGCTGTTAGCACAGAGCCCAACACAGGGTTCGAACCCACAAACTATGAGATCATGACCTAAGTCAGATGCTCAACTGATTGAAAGTCCAGAGGCACCTAGGTGGCTCAGTTTATTTGTAATTATTTAGATGTTCTATTTGTGATTCAGTGTTGGAAGGCCATGTGTTTCAATGGTGTCAGCTTTAACTTTCATTTTGGGGCCTACTCTTATGTCTGGATAGAGATTTATTAATGTTATCTTTTCAAAAAATCAGCTTTTAGTTCTGTTGATTTTTTTTGTCTAACTTTGGGGTTTTTATTTTTGAGTTTGTGGGTGAGCATGAGAGGGGCAGAGAGAGAGAGCAATGAGGTCAGAGGTTAACAGTCACCCACGCGCCCCTCTTACTTCTTCAGGTAGGTCTGTGTCACTATGCCCTTCCCTCTCAGAACTGCTTTGACTGTGTTCCACTGATTTGGGAAAAGTCCTTCTGCTTTCATTGGTTTTAAGGTATTTAATTTCCTCTCATTTCTTGATATATTTGCTTATAATTAAAATTATGCTGGTGAAGGCCTCACTGAGAACTTTGAGACCAATGAAGGGGTCATGGGGGTGCCTGGAGAAGCAGAAGCAGGAAGGAAGCCAGCTCCTATAACTGATGGAAGAGAGCTTTGTTGTGAAGTCAGAGGGACAAGTGTGGGCCACGAAGAGTTAGGGATCACTCAGGACCTCTGGACTCTGGTGAGCTGGGGCTCTGTGGAGGGTGTGAGCACAGCAGCAGCCTGTTGCACGTGGGTGACACCATCCAGTGGGACTAGACTGTAGACTGGACCAACGGCCACAGCACAGCTCCTGAGGAGTCTGCTTCAGCCACCAGATGGTGGGGGCAGGGGATGGGTGGCAGTAGGTACAGTGTTAAGGCAGGGTCAGAGCCTCAACATATTTTGTGGTTAATGTCCATGGACCAGCTACAGAATTTGCAAGATGCCATGTCCTCGAATAATGAATTTCAAGATAGTGACAGAGCATGAGGACATCATGAAGCTATACCTGGTCCCGGGGGGTGGGGGTGACAATAACAGGGAGGTTGATGCTTGCTGAATGACTGGGGAGGGGCAGGAAAACAGCCTCCTCCTGGCCCTTCAAGTCAGATAATTATAAATTAGTCACTCTCAAAAGTGGAGAGGCGATACAAGTGTTAGGTAGGAAATCTGCCTACAAGCGACCTGCATTGTGACTTTCTGGGCCTGATGGGATTTAAATTTTGCAGTGCTGCAAAACCAGAAATTCTGAACTTGGAAGAATTCTCTACTGACATGTACATATATATGCTATTTGCTAACAGTTACAACCTCCAACATTTGCACGGAGGTCGCAGAATCGGGTGCAGGAGACATGGGCCGCTTCTGGAATGGGTAGGTCCACATGCTGCCAGTCTCAGCCCAGGGTGGAGGGCGGGATTAAAAAAAATATACTCATAAGTGCAACAATGAAAATGAATAGGTTCAAATAATCCCTGAAATTAAAATTTGAGAGCACAAGCAGGGCAGGGTTGGGGGAAGGCAGAGAGAGGAGGAGACACAGACTCCAAAGCAGGCTCCAGGCTCTGAGCTGTCAGCACTGAGCCTGATGTGGGGCTCAAACCAACAAACCATGAGATAGAGACCTGGGCCAAAGTTGGATGATTAACTGAGCCACCAAGGCGCCCCAATGGATCCCTGATATTTTAAAAGGTCAGTTATTCCTATATCTATACACATTCCTTTTCATATAAATTACTGTTTAGGTGAAATTTTATAGAAAGCTGGTAATTCATTTTTAATGCTGATGTTTTAGTTTCTCTTGTTCTCCCACAAATAATCATCTGCAAATAAAGATCTTGCTTCCTCTTAGCCCATATTTGTAAAGTATAATGGGAAAAATACAATAGCACCAAAAGTCATACACAGAATTAAAGAAACTGGGTGTCTGAAATACCTGGTGAGCTGCACCTGGTTATGGGATAATTAAAGATGAACCCCCGCCACCCACAGACACACCGGCAGATGCAAGTTCCTCAGCTCCCTGGCCCCGAAATACGAAGCTTGTCCTGTGGCTTATTGGACAGTGTGATGGAATGACTCCAAAGACCTAGATTCCTCTCCAGAGGCAAGGAGCTAATGCCAAGCTCAATGACTGCAGTTTGTCATCTTAAGAGGTTACAAAGCAGGCAAACTCAACCCCTTTGGAATGCTGTCCACCAGAGCCAAAGAGCACAGGCATTTTGTTCTCAGGATCACAGCTGCAGAGAAAATTTTACAAAAGCGTCTCTATTGTGGGTGGGGTAGGGGAAGAAGCCACTGTGAACAGTCTTCAATCAAAAGCAGGATTTGTGAACGAGTAATGATCCCTTCGTTGTGAAAGTACTCTTCCATCCCTGCACATAAAACCCTCTTCACCCTTTCCCTGCAACAGTGTGCCTCCACCAGGGACCTTTGCTAGGCAGTAATGGTGCCACATTGATTTAATGGAGACCAGGTGCATAATTTAACCTTTATTCATTTATGGGTCCCTTACAGCTGTCCCCACGCTCAGAAATTGTAAAAGGAAAAGATGGCTTTCTTGGCTTCCGAAGTCCTTACCTGAGAAAAGGTTTGTAGTTACTGTTGCCTTTTTCTCCCTGAACCATTTCCAGACATTCTGGAATGCAGAGTCCGCAGGCGGCAAGAAGAGGGGACCACGGCAGGGGGTGCAGGGGGGAACTGAACAAATTCTGGAAGAAACAGAAGTCCAAGGAAAGGGCTAAACGTTCTGAAATAGAGCAGCGTTGGGTCCAAGTGTGGAGCTGGTTATTTCCCGGGCATGCCTGGGGCCAGTCCAGGACCCTAAGGGCAGCCCCTGGGCAGAGACTGGCAGCATGGAGGTGGTGCACATTAGTCTAGTCACTGAAAGGGAAATCCTTGATACAGGCGTTTGTTCAATATGTACACATCCTTGGTCCCTCCCTACACAATGTGTATGTAAACTTTGAGTATGCGTGGGGGAGGGGGAGACCCTCCCAAACAGGCTTGGTGGGGACCACGCAGACCCCAATACAGAGCTGTCTCGTGAACAGTGAGACCCATGGCCTGAGCTGAAATCGAGAGTCAGATGCTTAACCGACAGTCACCCAGGTGCCCCTAAAATTGTCCTTCAAACAAATTTCAGAGATGAGGTGCATGGGTGGCCCAGTGAAGCCTCTGACTCTTGATTTCATCTCAGGTCATAAACTCCTGGTTTGAGAGTTCAAGTCCCACACTGGGCGTGCTGCCCTTCCCCGGCACACATGCTCCCTCTAAATTCAGGGAGGAAAAATCTTCAATTGGTGGGGTTTCCAACTATGTGTCCTCTAGCCTGCCTGTTCCCCACCCCCGCCCCACAAACTGACATGAAACCTTATCTCCAAGGGCTGACCTCATTCTCCAACAGGCTACATAATTTTAACCCTGCTGTGCCAGCCCTCTGGGAGTCCATTAAGGGAAATCTACAGCTGCTACTTGGTTCGTGCCTTTCCTGAGGCACTTAATGGCCATTATATTGCTGTTACTTTGGGCCTCTGCCTTTTTAACCTGGTGAAGTTTGTGTCTTCCAGACTCCAACAATTCCCAGTGAAGCTAATGATGGCAGGAGGAGTCTAACCAGTACCATTGCAGGAGGATCCAGATTCCTCCAAGTCACTAGAACCATCAAGAGAATTTTATACCTGCAAGGTAAGACACGGATGATGGCCCCTGAGAGCAAAAAGCAGTTGCAGAACATACTGCCGCCCTGCATCGTCCCTTGAGGAAGATAAAGATCTCGGGGGAAAGGAGGAGGTCTAGGAAAAACAAGGACTTAACTCCTGGGGAGTCCTTGGTCTGAGGCAAGAGTTCAAATGTCTCTACACTCTTAGAGACCAATATATCTCCCAAAAAGTAAACAGACGATAGCCCTCGGGGAGGAAGGGCTGCCCGGGCAAAGTTGGAACTTAAAGTCTGATAGTATTTCTATTTTCCAGGAGCCGAAAAGCAGCTTCAGCCTGGAAGAAGGCAGCCTAGGATGGTCTCATGACAAGTATCACCCACGAGGGACCCCCTGAGGGACCCAAGGATGCTTACCTACTCTCAGCCCCTCACCCTTTGCGAAACTGCACTGATGTCTTGGACACTTCCCCTTGGAGGACGGACATTCATCTTTTTTGTTGGCTCGCAGTTGGCTCGCATTTACAAGCTTTCTCTGGAGTGTCACTGTCATAACAATGACCTCAAGAACCTGGCCTTCCAGGTCCGGTAGGGCGTGGAGCAGAAAACGCACCAGGCTGTGCCCCCCCCCCCACCTCCGCAGCAGCCGTCCTGTGGGGTTTAGTAATGGACTTGTATGGTTCTGGGCTCATATTTGGTATTTTTGTAGGTTGGTTCCTCTTTGTTTCTTGACCCACCTGCCAACCCTCGCTAGCCTGGTCCCCTTCTTACAAGAGGGGCGTCCTGGAGAACAGGTGACAAGAGGGCTCCCACAGGCCTCGGGGACGCAGGACAGATCGTGCTTTCGGATCCACACGAGAAAAATCCCGTTAATCTCCTTTACCACAATGCATCGTGTATTATTGAGTAACAGCGATACATCCAGGTCCAGTCCTTTGATCTCTTGGCTTAAAAGACGCTGTGTTACTAAAGGTTTCCCGAGGCTGGGAAGGGCGCCTCCGGGCAGATAGGGGCAGGTCCCTCCCCGTGGCTCCCGCTGTCCCTGCAGGGATTTCAACAGTCCCTGGAAGCAGCTGGGATTCAAGCACACATTTTAAGGATAAAGGGGGGGGGGGGGGGCGGGGAAACCAGAGAATTCACGTTCCCATCCCCTGAGCTAATTCATCTGCATCCTGCTCTGTGGTCACCATCACGGTGTGTAGAATGGGGTCTCTCGTGTCCCCCGTGCTAGAGGCCACGTGCTCTCGCCCAGGTGCGAGCTCACATCATCAAGTAGTATTGAAGGTCACGCTGGATTTTTAAAGACTTTCTGGAACACAGGTGTGCAGCATTAGCCTGGCATCAGCAGGGGATGTGGGCATTAACCACCGCGGCTCAAAACAAAACCCTGCATTGTAAGATACACCTGCCGTCCTTCTAGAACTTTGGGGCCACGTCTTTCACCACCCAGGGAAGGCTAGGAATTTAGAAGGTGTATGTGCATTCTCTTCCTTTGTGTGGGCCGTGAGAGGTGGGGCAGCACCCCACGACCCAGCACTTGATTAACCTTCCTACCGGAAAACGTGGACACGCTCCAAGTAGGACAAAGCCCATCAGCATTGCATTGGCTCAGCTCGGGGGCTGCTGCCAAGTTTTAATCCCAAAGCCTAATAACAAAGGCACAGTTCTAATCATTTAAATGCACAGGCTGATTTCATTATCCGTTCCTTATCAGGGGCAAGGAGGGGAGGCTGAGTCGTCACTATCCTCGCAGTGCTGCGGGAACGAGGTCTTGGGCTGAGCGCATCGCCACCTCAGAGCTCAGGAATGTCACTGCTAGTGTTACTTCACTGTGTGAAAACAACGGCAGAGGAACGACCAACAGCAAAACCATGCTCATCCTGACAAGGTCACATCTAAGATGTAAATATTTACATCTAAGAATGTAAATGTTGACTCAATTCAAGAGTTAGGTTGGTTGAGCAGGCTCACTGATCCCATTTGTGCTTGATTTTGGGTGAATTCAAAACACATCCCTGACTTCCAACCTCAATCCTGACGGGAAAGACCATAGAGTGGCCCTCGGAGTCACATCTCTGTGTAATCAAATTCATGGCTATGTGCCAGAGAATATAGTCCTTTTTAAATTTGTGTGTGTGTGTCTCAGAGTGAGCAGGGCAGAGGCAGAGAGAGAGGGAGACACAGAATCTGAAGCAGGCTCTCAGCTGTCAGCAGAGGCTCGAACCCATGGACTATAAAATTGTGACTTGAGCCAAAGTTGGATGCTTGACTGAGCCACCCAGGCATCCCAAGAATATAGCCCTTTTAACATAATCTCGGGGTGAAAAACTTCAAATGGTGGGGTTTCTAAGCCTGTGTCCAACTGACAGTGCTCACCCTGTCTTAACCCCCCAAGGTTAAGATATTAGGTGGTGGGGCCTTTGGGAGGATTTAATCAGGTCATGAGGGGGATGTCCTCACACGGGATTAGTGCCCACCTGGGGGAGAGCAGCTCTCCATGGGATGACACAGTGAGAGAGTGGCAGTCTGTGAGCCTGACATGTGGGCACCCCACCCTCCAGCACTGGGAGAAATAAGGTCTGCTGTTCGTGGGAGTTCATGGTAGAGCCCTGAAGCAGACTAGGTGAAGGGGTTAGATTCACATTTATCAACTAAAGCCTCGAGCAAACAGTAAAGTAGGATTTTCAGATAAGAGGGCTTGTAGAATACTAAATATTCTTTAAAAATTTTTCTAAGCAAAATAAGTCAGCAGAGGAGGATAGATACCATGTTTTCACTCATAGGTCTAACAGGGAAAACCTAACAGAGGACCATGGGGAAGGGAAGGGGGAAAAAGGGAGAGGGAGGGAGGCAATTCATGAGACTCTTAAATACTGAGAACTGAGGGCTGAAGGGGGAGGCGGGAAGAGGAAGGGGGTGATGGTCATGTAGGGGGGCACTTGTGGGGAAGATCCCTGGGTGTTAGATGGAAACCAACTTTACAGTAAACCATATGAGAAAATAACCTTTCAAAAACTGTCCAGTCGACCCCATAGGCTCCCTACAACTATCAAGAAAATGCCTCTGAGGTTTTGGGACACGGAGTACCAGACAGCACAGTGCTGTCGAGCAGCAGAGTTCCCATCACATGTGGCACGAGACACAATTTACCACTCGTGACATTTCGTGCATTTGCAGTGTTGTAGGACCATCGTCACCTCCATCTGGTTCCAGAATATTCTCACTGCTCCAGAAGGCCCCTGAGCCACTAAGCAATGACTCCACATGGTTTCCCTGGAAACCATTAGCCTATGAATTTGCCTCTTCTGGAACTTTGTGTAAATTGAATCACGGTATGTGCCCTTTTATTTCACTGAACACGATGTGTCAATACTTGTTTTCAGTTGACTCCTATTCTGCTGCTCAGGCCACATGTTTCCTGATTTGAGTTCTACCATTCGGCTCCTGTGAAGAGTACTGCTCTGATGTATTTGTGTATAAATTTGCATGCTTGTGTCCAGCTCTTTGCAGTGTAAACCCGAGAGTGGCATTGTTGGTTCATGAAGACTTCATGTTTACATTATTGGAGAACCTGCACATCGGTTTTTAACTCCTGTAACCAAGCTCTTTCCTAGACCAGAAGGTAGAGAACAGTCAGCCCAAGGGTCAGCTGCATGGCACCCGCCAAATCTGCCACTTCAGGGGAAAGCCTCCAAACATTTTGGGGCTGAGCTGTGTCTTCCCATCATGCCCCAGTAGACCTTTAAACATCTGATGATCCGTGACAGTTTTTCTCAGTTTATCACGCTGCAGCCACAGAATTTTGAAGGAGAAGAGACAAAGCCTGCAGTGTGGGTTGGAGGATACGCCCCTTGGAGGAAGAATCCACATCTGCCCTAGACCATGGTCTCCCCATCACGACGCTGGCCCCCACGGTGTTCATGGTCTGTAATACTGAGAGCAGTTAGGGCGGATGGTCTAAAACTTGGGGAAGGGTCATCACCCAAGGAGGAGTTCGGAAATACTTAGAAAAATATTTCTATTTAGAAGCCAAGCAGGACCTTGGAAAGCGAGGGAGGGTGGGCTGGTGTTCCAGGCAGAAGTGGCGGCAACATGAAAGATTACGGAGGTGAGAAGGATGTCCCCACACCCAGGGGACAGTAGAGATTGGTGGTCAGTCCTAAAGAGGGCAAAGAAGTATTTTCCTCCTCTGTACTGCCAGCTCCCTCTCTAACACAGATGGCGACAGTCCACTTTGCCCCCCAGACCATGACTTCACCCACCCTATGTTCAATATGTCCTCTTCTTTGTGGAGTCTGTTCAGCCAGTCTTTGGGTCATTTTTCTGGGCTCCTTAGGCTTATGTGTCACCTAATTGTATCCCTGGGGGGAGATGAATGTAGGGTCCTCCTCCTCCTCCTCCTCCATTAGCTTCTCAGTGGTGAATTCCTTTAGCTGTTTCTGGTCTCCTTCTCTCTCCCATTCTGAGTGATAACCTTGCTGGGTAAAGTGTTCTTGATGGTATGTTTTTTGCTGCCCAGGAGGAGTGGCAGGATAATGCTTTTAGACTGTCCTTTGTCTCCCCCCACTTTTATTCTTTTTTTTTTCTTTCCAGTTTTGGTTTGCTTGTTTGTGTGTGTGTTGGTCTGTTTTCCTTTTCAGGGCTACCTCAAGAAACAAGCCAAAGTACACATGGCGGAGAATCCCATATATCACTGAGTAGGGAAATAAAATAACCAAAAGTACAAGAGAAACTGAGAGACACCATTACAAGAACACTTCCCGAAATGAGAGGCCCTGGACAGTCAATGAGCCTCCTTTAATATAGCAATATTAACAGGTGCACAGTGGATAGTGAGCTTTTAAAACTGACGAGACAGAAAGCCAGCCAAAATGACAAAGCGAAAGAACTCTCCCCTAAAGAAACTCCAGAAGTCACAGCCACAGAACTGCTCAAAACAGATCTAAGCAACATAACTGAGCAAGAATTTACAATAGTCATAAAATTAATCACTGGGCTTGAAAAAAGCATGGAAGTCATCAGAGAAACGATTGCTACAAAGACTACAGACTTTAAAAATCGCTGTGACGAATTTACAAATGCTATAAATGAGGTGCATAATAAAATGAAGGCAGCCACTGCACAGATTGAAGAGGCAGAGAAGAGAAGAGGTAAATTAGAAGACACAGTTATAGAAAAACAGGAAGCTGAGAAAAAGAAATTGATCCAAGAGCACAAAAGGAGAATTCAAGAACTGAGTGATACAATCAAATGAGACAATATCTGTATCATAAGAATTCTTGAAAAAGTCTTGAAGGGGCACTTGGTCAAATTATAGCTGAGAACTTCCCCAACTTGGGGAAGGAAATAGACATTGAAATCCAAGAGGCACAGAGAACTCGCCTCAGACATAACTTGAATCATCCTTTGGCATGACATATCATAGTGAAACTGGCAAAATAGAAGGATAGAGAATTCTGAAAGCAGCTAGGGATAAAAGGGCCATAAAATACAAAGGGAAACCCATCTACTGAAACTTGGCAGGCCACAAAGGAATGGCAGGAAATCTTCAATGTAATGAACAGGAAAAATATGCAGCCAAGAATCCTCATTCCAACAAGCCTGTCATTCAAAATAGGAGAGATAAAGGTTTTCTCAAATAAAAATAAAAATTTATCACCACCACACCAGCCCTACAAGAAATCCTAAGAGGGACTTTATGAGGGAAATGTTGCAAGGAATACAAGGTACCAGAGTCACCACGACAAGCTTGAACCCTACAGATAACACAATGGACTAAAAGCTCCAATCACCAACATAGGGTAGCAGAATGGATTAAAAAAAAATCCATCTATTTGCTTCTACAGGAGATTCACTTTAGACCTGAAGATACCTTCAGATTGAAAGTAAAGGGATGGAGAAATGTCTACCATGCAACTGAAAGTGAAAAAAAAAAGCCAGAGTAGCCATATTTATATCAAACAAACTGGACTTTAAAGTAAAGGCAGTAACAAAAGATGAAGGACATCATATAATAATTACAGGGTCTCTCCATCAGGAAGAGCTAACAATTATTAATGTGTATGTGCCAAATTCAGGAGCACCCAAATACATAAAACAAAAACAATCTTATTGATAAGAATGTGCTAATTGCAGTGGATTTTTAATACTCCACTTATAGCAATGGATAGATTAACCAGACAGAAAATCACTAAAGAAACAATGGACCTGAACGACACATTGGACCAGATGGAATGGATAGATATATTTAGAACTCTGCATCCTGAAGTTAGGAGTTCACCTTCTTCTTGAGTGCACATGGCACATTCTCCAAGATAGATCACATACTGGGGCATAAAGCAGCCCTCCATAATTATATATAAATGAATTGAGATCACACCATGCACACTTTCAGATCACAATGCTATGAAACTTGAAATTAACCACAGGAAAAAGTCTGGAAACCCTCCAAAAATGTGGAGGTTAAATACCACCCTACTAAAGAATGAGTGGGCTAATCAGGCAGTTAGAGAAAAAAATTTAAAATATATATGGATACAAATGAAAATGAAAATACAACAATCCAAACTCTCTGGGATGCAGCAAAGGCAGTCCTAAGGGGAAAGTATATTGCAATCCAGGCCTATTTCAATTATCTAGAAAAAGTGCAAATTCAAAATCTAACGCCTAAGGAACTAGAAGGGGAACAGCAAGAACACCCCAAACCCATAAGAGGAATAATAAATATCAGGACAGAAATAAATATACCACCCCAAAAACAGTTGAACAGATCAATGAAAACAAGAGTTGGTTTTGTGGGGAAAAAAATTGATCAGCCTCTAGCCAGGCTCCTAGTAAAAACACCCAAATAGACAATCAGTAATGAAAATGGATCTACTAAACCCAATCCCTCAGATTTACAAGCAATTATCAGGGAACATTAAGAAAAATATGTCAACAAACTAGACAACCTAGAAAAAATGGACAAATTCCTAAGCACACATGTACTATCAAAATTTAAAAGGGAAGAGAGAAAATCTGAACAAAACCATAACTGATTCGATTTCTTCACTGGTTATCAAAAATCCCCAATGAATAAGAGCCCTGGGCCAGAAGGCTTCCCTGAGGAATTCTACCAGACATTTAAAGCAGAGTTAAAACCCATTCTTCTCAAGCTATTCCAAAAAATAGAAATGGAAGGAAAACTTCCGGACTGATTCTATGAAGCCAGCATCACTTTGATTCCCAAACCAGACAGAGACCCAACAAAAAAAGAACTACAGGCCAATATCCTTAATGAATTCAGATACAAAAATACTCAACAAGATACTAGAAAATCGAATTCAACAGCATATAAAAGAATTATCCACCATGATCAAGTGGGATACATTCCTGGGTTACAGGGATGGTTCAATATTCACAAATCCAACAATGTGATACATCACATTAACAAAAAGAAAAGATAAAAACCATATGATCCTGTCGATAGATGCAGAAAAAGCATTTGACAAAATACAGCGCCCTTTCTCAATAAAATGCCTTGAGAAAGTCAGAATAGGAGGAACTTAAACATTATATAAGCCATTTATGAAAAGCCCACAGCAATATCATCCTCAATGGGGAAAACCTGAGATCTTTCCCCTGAGATCAGGAACATGACAGGGTGTCCACTCTCGCCACTGTTGTTTAACATAGTGCTGGAAGTCCTAGCATCAGCAATCAGACAACAAAAGGAAATACAAGGCATCAGGATTGGCAAAGATGTACTCAAACTTTCACTTTTTGCAGATCACAGGATACTTTAAATGGAAAACTCGACCGACCAGAAGCCTATGAGAACTGATCAATGAATTCAGCAAAGTTGCAGGGTACAAAATTAATGTTCCAAAATCAGTCGCAATATTTATACACCAATAATGAAACAGAAATCAAGAAACAGATCCCATTTACAATTGCTAGAAAACTAGGAATAAATCTAACCAAAGATGTAAAAGACCTATATGATGAAAACTATAAAAACTTATTGAGGAAATTGAAGAAGACACAAAGAAATGGAAAAACTTCCATGCTCATGAATCGGAAGAATCAACATTGTTAAAATGTCATTATTACCCAAAGCAATCTACACATTCAATGCCATACCAATCAAAATTACACCAGCATTCTTTGCAAAGCTAGAACAATCCTAAAATTTGTATGGAACCACAAAAGACCCCCAATAGCCAAAGTAATATTGAAGAAGAAACCCAAAACAGGAGGCATCACAATCCCAGACTTTAGCCTCTACTACAAAGCTGTCATCAAGACAGTATGGTATTGGCACAAAAACAGACACATAAACCAATGGAACAGAATAGAGAACCCAGAACTGGGCCCACAAACATATGGCCAATTAATCTTTGACAAAGCAGGAAAGACTAGCCAATGGAAAAAAGATAGCCTCTTCAGCAGGTTGTGCTGGGAGAACTGGACAGCAACATGCAAAAGAATGAAAATAGATCACTTTCTTACACTGTACACAAAAATAAACTCAAAATGGATGAAGGACCTGAATGTGAGACAGGAAACCATCAAAACCCTAGAGGAGAAGACAGAAAACAGCCTCCTTGACCTCAACCGCAGCAATTTCCTACTCGACACATCCCCAAAGGCAAAAGAATCAAGAGCAAAAATGAACTATTAAAGCTTCTGCACTGCAAAGGAAACAATCAAAACTAATAGGCAACCGACAGAATGGGAAAAGATAGTTGCAAATGACATCAGATAAAGGGCTAGTATCCAAAATTTACAAGGAACCCCCCAAACTCTACACCTGAGAAATGAATATACAGATACATACAGTGGAATACTACATGACAATCAGAATGAAATCTAGCCATTTGTAGCAAAGTGGATGGACCTTGAGGGTGTCATGCTAAGCGAAATAAGTCAGGCGGAGAAGGATAGATACCATATGTTTGCACTCTTAAGTCTAACAGGAGAACAAGAGAAACCTAATGGAGGACCATGGCGAAGGTAAGGGGAAAAGAGTTGGGGGGAGAGAGGAACGCAAAACCTGAGAGACTACTGAATACTGAAAATGAGCCAAGGGTTGAAGGGGGAGGGGGCAAGGGAGGTGGTGGTAGTGAAGGAGGGCACTTGTAGGGAAGAGCACTAGGTGTTATATGAAAACCAATCTGACAATAAACTATTAAAAATAAAAGATAAAAAGCTTCCGCAGTGCAAAGGAATCAAACTACTAGGCAAGAGTGGGAAAAGATAGTTGCAAATGACATATCACATACAGGGCTAGTATCCAAAATCTACAAGGAACTCACCAAACTCCACACCTGAAAAATGAATAATGCAGTGAAGAAATGGGCAGAAGATATAAACACACACTTCTCCAAAGAGGACATCCAGATGGCCAACAGGCACATGAAACGATGCTCAGCATCACTCAGCATCAGGGAAATACAAATCAAAACCACACTGAGATACCACCTCACACCAGTCAGAGTGGCTAAAATGAACAACTCAAGAGACTATAGATGCTGGCGAGGGTGTGGAGAGACGGGCACCCTCCTACACTGTTGGTGGAATGTAAACTGGTGCAGCTGCTCTGGAAAACAGTGTGGAGGTTCCTCAAAAAAAATTAACAATAGAACTCCCCTATGACCCAGCAATAGCACTGCTAGGAATTTATCCAAAGGATACAGAAATGCTGATGCATAGGAGCACATGTACCCCGATGTTCATAGCAGCACTTTCTACAATGGCCAAATCATGGAAAGAGCCTAAACGTCCATAAACCGATGAATGGATCAGGAAAATGTGGTTTATATATACAATGGAGAACTACATGGCAATGAGAAAGCATGAAATCTGGCCATTCGTGGCAATGTGGATGGACCTCGAGGGTGTCATGCTAAGTGAAATAAGTCAGGCAAGGATGGATACTGTATGTTTTCACTCATAAGTCTAACAGGAGAAACCTAACAGAAGATCATGGGGAGGGAAAGGGAGAAAAAGAGGGAGCAGGATAGAGGTAAATCATGAGACACTCGAATACTGAAAACAAACTGAGGAATCAAGAGAGGGAGAAAGGGGAAGGGGGGTGATGGGCATGGAGGAGGGCCTTTGTGGGGAAGACAGTCGGTGTTCTATGGAAACCAACTTGACAAGCTATATAAAATAATTTTTACAAATTCTTCATGGGAAAAATAAAACATCCAGCAAGGCTGCTACTCAGAAAAGGGGAGAGTAATTCTTCAAGCACTAAAGGAGTCTTGACCACTAAACCAGCACTACGGGAAATATAAAAGGGGACTCCTTGAGGAGAATGGAAAGACCAAAACCGGCAGTATGGAGATAGGAAACACTGGAGCAATAATAAAAGTATTTCTGTAAAAATCAGTTGAGGGATTCATAAAATAAAATCATGTGAAATAGGACACAATATACCTAAAATGTCGGGGTGGGGAGGATTAAAGAATAGGTTTAAAACGGAGCAACTATCAACTTTATGTAGACTGCTGTATGCACAAGAAGTTATATACAAACTTCATAGTAACCACAAAACAAAACCCAGTGATTTATATGCAACGAATAAAGAAACCAAAGTTTATCACTAAAGCAAGCCAACAAACCATGAAAAAGAACAAAGAACAGAGAGAAACTACAAAACAACTCCAAAACATTTAACAACATGGCAATAAAATAGTATCGGTAATTACTTTGAATGTAAATGGACTGAATTCTCTGAATCAAAAGACACAGGTGACAACATAGTGGATAAAATCAAGACCCATGTACATGTGGCCTACACAAAACTCATTTCAGATCTAAAACACCTGCAGGCTCAAAGTGAGTTGATAGAGAAACAATAATCATACAAATGGGTATCAAAAGAAAGTGGGAGTAGCAATATTTATATTGGACAAAATAGACTTTAAAACAAAGCATATAATAAGAGATAAATAAGGACACTATATAGTAATAAAGATGACAATCCAAGAGGATATAAATGTTAATATTTATGCACACATTATGGGAGCAGCCAAATACATAAAACAGTTAATAACAAACATAAAGCATATAATCCACAGTAATACAGTAGTGATGGGGTCTGTACCACCCCCTTGTATCCACGGACAGATATCCAGACAGAAAAACACGGAAACAGTGGCTTTTAATGAAACACTAAACCAGATGGACTTATTAATGTATTCAGAGCATTCCATCCTAAAACAGAATACATATTCTTTTCAACTGCACAGGGAACATTCTCTAAAATAGACCACATATTAGTCCAGGAAACAAATCTCAACAAATTCAAAAAGACTGGAGTAAGTCCATGCATCTTTTCTTACCGCAATCCTATGAAATTAGAAATCAACCACAAAATACATATATATGTATATATACACACACATATACACACTTGTACCCATATACACATATACACGTAAAGAGCACAAATCCAGGGAGCTTAAATGACATGCCACTAAACAAGGAGTAGGCCATCCAAGGAATCAAAGAATAAAAAATATGCAAACCAGTGACAATAAAAACAATGGGCCAGAATCTTTAGGATATAGGAAAAGCAGTTCTCAGAGGGACGTTTGTAGCATATAGGCCTACCTTCAAGAAGAAAAATCTCAACGTAACCTTTCACCTAAAGGAGATGGAAGAAACAAAACCCAAACCAGCAGAAGGAAACAAATACTTAAGATTCGAGCAGCACTTTCAACAATAGCCAGATCATGGGAAGAGCCTAAATGCCCATCACCTGATGAGTGGATCGAGAAGATGTGGTTTATATATACACAATGGAGTACTACATGGCAATGAGGATGAATGAAATCTGGCCATTTGTAGCAAAGTGGATGGACCTCGAGGGTGTCATGCTAAGCGAAATAAGTCAGGCAGAGAAGGACAGATACCATATGTTTGCACTCATAGGTCTAACAGGAGAACAGGAGAAACCTAATGGAGGACCAGGGGGAGGGGAAGGGGGAAAAAGAGCTGGGGAGAGAGACGGACATGAATCATGAAAGACTACTGAATACTGAAAACAAACCATGGACTGGAGGGGGAGGCAGGGAAGGGGGTGATGGTCATGGTGGGGGGCACGTGTAGGGAGAAGCACTGGGTGTTACATGGAAACCAATTTGAAAATAAACTATTAAAAAATAAAGTAAAATAAATTTAAAAATAAGGAAAAAGTAATATAGAAACAAAAAAAAAACGAGGACAAATCAATGAAATCAAGAACTGGTTCTTTGATTTGTTCATTTTAGCCACTCTGACTGGCATGAGGTGGTATCTCAGTGTGGTTTTGATTTGTGTTTCCCTGATGATGAGTGATGTTGAGCATCGTTTCATGTGCCTGTTGGCCATCTGGGTGTCCTCTTTGGAGAAGTGTCTGTTCATGTCTTCTGCCCATTTCTTCACTGGGTTATTTGTTTTTTGGGAGTGGAGTTTGGTGAGTTCCTTGTAGATTTTGGATACTAGCCCTTTGTCTGATATGTCATTTGCAACTATCTTTTCCCATTCTGTCAGTTGCCTGTTAGTTTTCTTGGTTGTTTCCTTTGCCTTGCAGAAGCTTTTTAGTGGTGTATATATACACGATGGAGTACTACATGGCAATGTGAGGGAATGACATATGGCCATTTGTAGGAAAGTGGATGGACCTTGAGGGTGTCATGCTGAGCGAAGTAAGCCAGGCAGAGAAGGACAGATACCATATGTTTGCACTCATGGGTCTAACAGGAAAACAGGAGAGACCTAATGGAGAACCAGGGGGAGCAGAGGAGGGAGAGAGAGTTGGGGAGAGAGAGGGATGCAAAACTTGAGAGACTATTGAATGCTGAAAATGAACTGAGAGTTGAAGGGGAAGGGGGAGGGGGAAAAGAGGTGGTGGTGATGGTGGAGGACACTTAAGGGGAAGAGCACTGGGTGTTGTATGGAAAACAATTTGACAAAATATTATGAAAAAAACTGGTTCTTTGAAAACATCATCAAAATTGTTAAGGACTCAAAATCACAAATGAAATAAATAACACCACAGAAACACCTAAGGATTATGAGAGAATATTATGAAAAACTATTTGCCAACAAATTAGACAGCCTGGAAGAAATGGATAATTCCCAAAAACTATAAACAACCAGAACTGAAGCAGGAAGGAATAAAAAATTTGAACAGACACCAGCAAAACTGAATCAGTGATCAAAAAATTCCTAACAGAAGTCCAGGATCAGATGGCTCCACAGGCCAATTCTAACAAACATTTAAAGAAGAGTTAAGGGGATTCTGGGTGGCTCAGTCAGTTAAGCATCTGACTTCAGCTCAGGTCCTGATCTCAGGGTTCATGGTTCGGGCCCTGCATCATGCATCAGCACAGATCCTGGAGCTGCTTCAGATTCTGTGCCTCCCTTGCTCTCTGCCCCTCCCCTGCTCACACACTGTCTCTCAAGAATGAATAAATTAAAATTTTTTTTAAATAAAGAGTTAATATCTATTCAACTATTCAAAAAAATATATAGAAGAGGAAGGCAGACTTTCAAATTCATTTTAGAAGTCAAACATTACCCTGATACCAAATCCAGGATAAAGATACCTCTAAGAAAGAGAACAACAGGCCAATATCCCTGATGAACATGCAAAGGTCCTCAAAAAAAATACTAGCAAACTGAATCTGACAATAACTTAAAAAAAAAAAAAAGCCACTCACCACAATCAAGTAAGATTCCCAGGATGCACGTGCAGTTTAGTATTCATAAAGGATAAGAAACACACTCATTTTGATATATGGAGAAAAAGAATTTGACAAAGTACAATATCTTTTCATAAAAAAAAAATCCCATAGTGAGCATACCTCAACATAATGTAATAAAGGCCTTATATGAAAAACCCACATCACATATCCACCTCTATGGTCAGTACCAAGACAGGGATGTCCACTCTCACCACTTTTACTTAACACAGTACTGGCAGCCATTGCCTCAGTCAGGAAACAAAAAGAAAAGGCATCTACATTGG
This sequence comes from Helogale parvula, assembly GCA_004023845.1. Classification (NCBI taxonomy): domain Eukaryota; kingdom Metazoa; phylum Chordata; class Mammalia; order Carnivora; family Herpestidae; genus Helogale; species Helogale parvula. Next base: position 52,508 of record PJEM01004600.1, on the reverse strand, counting down.
TAAGGAAAAGGTAAAACCTTCATGGTTTGCACAGAACACTATATACAGAAACCCCTGAAGACGCCACCAGAAAACCACAAGGGTAGATGAGTTCAGTGACGGGACGGGATACAAAGACAATGCACAGAAGTCTGTTGCATTCCTGCACACTAATAATGAAGCAGCAGAAAGACATTAAAGGCAAACAATCCCATTTACAATTGCACTAAAATATTAAGATACCAAGGAACAAACCCAGCCAAAGAGGTGAAGACCTGCGCTGTGGATGGAATCCGTCAAACCCTGATGAAAGAAAATGGAAACATGTTCATGGATTGGAGGGACAATCACTGTTAAAATGCCCACCTGACCCAAGGCAATCTCAGTTATCTAATGCAATCCCTATCAAAATACCAGTGGCATTTTCCCACAGAACTAGAACAAACAACCCTAAGATTTGTATGGAACCACAAAAGACCCCAAATAGCCAAAGCAATCCTGAAAAAGCAAAGCAGAGCTGGAGGCATCACAGTTCCAAACTTCAAATTATGTTACGCAGTGGTAGTAATTAAAAGAGTACAGACACATACATAAATGGAAGAGAACAGAAACCCCAGAAATAAAGCACAATTATATGGTCAATGCATGTTTGGCAGAGGATGAAAGAATGTCCAATGGGAAAAATGTCTCTTTAACAAATGATGTCGGGAAAACCAGACAGCTGCATGCAAAAGAATGAAACTGGAACAATTTCTTACACCAGACACAAAAATAAAATGGGCTAGAGACCTAAATGTGAGATCTGAAGCCATAAAAAGCCTAAAAGAGAGCACAGGCAATAATTTATCTGACATTGGCCATAGCAACTTCTTTCTAGATACCTCTGAGGCAAGGAAAATGAAAGCAAATATAAACTATTGGGACCTCATCAACATAAAAATCTGCACAGCAAAGGAAACAATCAACAAAACTAAAAGGCAACCTACTGAAGAGTAGATATTTGCAAATGACCTATACGATAAAGAATTGGTATCCAAAATATGTAACGAACTTACAAAATTCAACATCCCCACAACCAAATAATCCAATTAAAATCAGGAGACGCGAACAGACATTTCTCCAAAGAGGACATAGAGATGGCCAACAGACATATTCGACATCACTCATCAGGGAAATACAGACCAAAACCACAAGGAGATACCACCTCACACCTGTCAGAGTGGCAAACATCAAAAACATAGGAAACAAGTGTTGGCGAGGATGTGGAGGAAAAGGAACCCTTACACACTACTGGTGGGAATGCAAACTGGCGCAGCCACTGTGGAAAACAGTATGGAGATTCCTCAAAAAATGGAACTATCCTATGATCTGGCAATCATATTACTGGGATTACCCACGAAATACAAAAAGTAATTTAAAGGGATACATGCACCCCTATGTCTACTGCAGCATGACTTACAATAACCAAGCCATGGAAGCAGCCCGAATATCCATCGACTGATGAATGAATAAAAAAAGTGGTATATATACACGAAGGAATACTATTCAGCCATATAAGTGAAATCTTGCTATTTGCCACAACGTGGATGTAGAAAGTACAATGCTAAGCAAAAAACAGAGAAAGAGATACCATACAGTTTCACTCATATATCGAATTTAAGACACACAACAGAGGCAAAGGGAAAACAGATAAATGCAGAAACAGACTCCTAACCATAGAGGACAACCTGATGGATACTGAAGGGGAGGTGTGTGGGGGGATGGGTAAAATAGGTGATGGGAACTGAAAAGTATACTTCTCATGAAGAATAAAAAGAAAATTAAAGGAATTCAGTACCACTAAACCAACCTTGCAAGAAATGCTACAGGGACTGTAAATGGAAAATAAGTTTGTAACTAGGTATTAAGAAAAATGTCACTGATGAAAGTAAACAGAGTAAGGGTAGTGATCAAGCACCCACATAGCTAAATGATTAAAAGACCAATCATCTAGACCTACAGCAGTCAGTCAAGGGATACACAAAATAAGATGTGAAATGTCAGAAACCAACAGGCTGGAGGGAGGGATAACAATGTGTTGCTTTTACAACATGCTTGAACTTAAGTGATCATCAGGATAGACTGCTGTATACACAGGATGTTCTGGATGGACCGCATGGTAACCACAAACCAAATGCCTTTAATAAATACACACACAAACTTAAGGAATCCAAGTACATAAAACTAAAGTCATTCAATCAGAAGGAAAAGACAGTAAGTGCGTATCAATACTTTGAATATTGAACCAGCAATAGCACTGCTAGGGATTTACCCAAGGGATACAGAAGTGCTGAGGCATAGGAGCACATGTACCCCAATGTTCATAGCGGCACTTTCTACAATAGCCAAAACATGGAAAGAGCCTAAATGTCCATTACCTGATGAGTGGATCAAGAAGATGTGGTGTATATATATACAATGGAGTATTACATGGCAATGAGGAAGAATGAAATCTGGCCATTTGTAGGAAAGTGGATGGACCTCGAGGGAGTCATGCTAAGCGAAATAAGTCAGGCAGAGAAGGATAAATACCATATGTTTGCATTCATAGGTCTAACAGGAAAGACCTGGCAGGGGACCATGGGGAGAGGAAGGGGGAAAGAGCGCGGAAAAGAGTGAGGGACACAGATCAAGGGAGAATACGGAATACT